>CM053564.1:3128961-3269034 GCA_028646485.1 Cryptoprocta ferox | reverse complement strand
AGAACAGACAGGACAATGGAGGGCCCCACAGCCGAGGGGGAGGAGGATGGCACAGCTCAGGGTCAGTCAGCCCGAAAGTGTGGGGCTGGGGGGCTCTGGACACGGGAGGGAGCAGCCCAGGGGAGAGAAGTGGCTCAGGCAGGCTGGGACTTGCCAGCCAGACCCAGATGGCGACGGGGAGAAGGGAGGGAGGGAGGCCTCCTCCGGACACAGCTGCCCCCACGCCATGCCCTCACGCCCCTGCAGGGGATGGGGATGGGGGTGGGGGCGGACAGGAGTGGAGCTGAGGGGATTCCCACGTTGAACTGACATGGCAGGGGCCACGGCCAGACAGTCTTAGGCTACAGTCCCCCTCTGTCCCTCCCTGACCCCAAGTGACCCCAGGCCAAGCCCCCAAATCTGAGTTTCAGTCCCCCCCACCGGCAGCCTCCTTACTCCCAGGGTCCCAGCGGGGCACTAGCCTGTGAGCGCATTTGTGCAAAGGAGACAAGACCCTCCGTCAGCTGGGCAGGATTGTTTTCCCAGGGCTGACTCAGGCAGCTCAGCAGTCTCCTGGGGCCTCTGTAGCCTCCCACCCGCCCTTGGCCATGACTGGAGGAGGGGGCCAGGGGCTGGGTCAGTCCCCTCCCCAGACAGCCATCTGCCAAGGCAGGAGTACGTGTGCACACACATGTCACATGCTCCACAGCGGGGCCCTCCCTGTGGCGAGTACTACCTGGCTTCCCAGGCATTGAAGACAAAGGGCCCGAGGAAGCGGCAGCCTCTCCCCTCACCCCCACTGGAGCACTCTCAGTCCCTCAGCCCATCCCCCACTAGGGGCATCTGGAGCAGATGGGAAGTCCCCCTCCTACCCTGACACTGGAATCACTTCACATCCCTGTGCCCCCCAGGCTCCTCCCAGCCTGACCACCAGTTAACCAGAATCTTCCATCCCATCTGGGAGGGGGAGAAGGAGCAGAAGGCCAGAGCTCCCGCCCCTCAAGATGCCCAGAGCCAAAGCCTCTGCCCTGCCCAGCCTGAGGGAACTTAGAGAGAAGCATCCTAGCCAGGAGGGGAGGTCAGACCTCTGGGGCTCCCTGGGGACCAGCTGTGGGGAGGAACCCACCCAGGGAGGGTCCCATAGCATCAGAACTGGAATGGGAAGAAGGGCCAGGAACCCCTATGGACCGTCTGAGGCTAAGGGCAGAAGGGTGCCCGGGAAAGGGTGGAGGCTTGGGGCCCAGTGTCCACAGCTGCTGGGGCCAGCCTCGGCTCCCCTCAAGAGCAGGGTCCCCTCTCATCTCAGGCTGGGAAACGGGCCACCAGCTAGCCCTCCCCCAGCCACAGCACACCCAGACACTCGGGCCCAGATGCCCGCCAGCCCTCTTCCACCCTAAGCTCAGTCTCTTCATTTGTGAAACAGGGAGCAGGATCTTCCTCACAAGATTAATGCTATTTCAGGCGACAGATGTCAACACCTGCAAAGTTCACTGGGGCATTGAAGGCACCGTGCTGACTTTTTCCGGGAGTTGTTCCCCCTGTGCGGTTCTTTCCCCTGATCCACTTCACCAACCCCATCCCCACCTCCCCAGGGACCTAAGCCAGCACCTTTTTATTAGTTGGAGAGACAGCAGGGGTCTCGAGGCCTGAGTTGGAACCCGGAGAGAACCCTGGGACTATTCTAGGCTGCGCCCTCACACAGGAACCCCCCGCAGCACATCCTCTCCTGTCCTGGCATCAAAGCTTCAACCTCCTCGGGTCAGCAGAGCACTAGAGACCCCAGGGGACGCTGAGTCCCCTAGCTCCGCCTGAATTCACCAGGGTGATGCTGAGGCAGCCACCTCAGAAGCCACTGGGGCAGATGTGTCCCAAGGACCTTGCCAAAGCTGTGGTCCTCCACACCAGGCTAGGGGACAGGCTGGGGAAAGGCCGAGGATCCCATCTCAGAGAGGAGAAACCCCAGACATGTCTGGGCCCGCCCACTTCTACGGCCCTTTCACGAGGGACTCAACCAGGCACATGGGATCTGCATCTTTCCTGCTGACCCTTAGGTGCCCCTCACCAGCCAGGGACACTCCCAACCTCTGGGTTAAGGTTGGGGGGGACCACCCGGCACCTTTCAAGGGTCACCCTCTGGCCTCAGTCATCTGTGTGAAATATAAAATGACAATAATAACCCTGAATGGAGGGAGGCTTCTCGGCAGCCTCCAAAAAGGCAGGGCCCAGGGCCTCTCCATGGCAAGCCGAGTTCCCCACTTGGGTGAGGGGCCTCCACGGTCTCCCTCTGGGACCCAACCTGCAGAAGAACCGGGAGCGGCCATCTCGTCGCCTCAAACCCCAGTGTGCCTCCCAGCACCAGGGCCCCACCCCAAGCGCCTCCCAAAGAGCCTAACTGCAGGCCCCAGCCCCAACATCTGGTCCCCCAGCCACAGCTGTCACCACCCTCCCTCATCCTGGGATTGCCCCAAACTCTGCCCAGCACCCCGTCCCCACCCCCTCGCCCAAGTGGGAAATTCGGATTCCAGGCAAATCAGGGTAGCTGAAAATGCACATGGGAAAATGTCGTCAGGAAAACACATTCTTCCTTCTATACCGCAGTTCAGACCCTGGGAGGATTAGGTGGCAGAAGACAGTCCCACCGCCTGGGGCCAAGGCCAGGCCAGGGAAGGAAGGGAGGCGGGGGCCCCAAGGTGGGGCTGAGAGGGGTCTAGGCTCCCCAGCAGGCCCTGGCAGAGCTCTGTCTTCCTGCAGGCCAGCTTGCCCTCTAAGGGCACTCTGGCAAGGGGAGCCCAGGCAGAAGGCATTACTGTGGCTACCCATTTGCAGCTGGCTTTTTAGAAACAACAAAAGCTTTGGGGGGACGTGGTTCACACGATTGTTTGAAATGAGGTTTTTGGATGTCTGTGGCATCCAGTTATTCATACTGGCTCCACCCACGGATAATTGAGAGTTGGCTTTTGTTGGCCTGACCCCCTTCTCAGTCCCCCCCTCCCCCCCACCAAGTCTTCTCATGGACTCTAGCTCGGAAGCTCACCTTGTCTGACCTTTTTCTTGGTTTTGCAGATGAGGAAACCGAGACCCAGAAAGGGGAGGAGCCGGCCCAAGGACCCCAGGGAATTGGTGGCCTGGCCAAAACTCAAATCCAGGACATCAGATTGCCAGGCCAGGGGCTTTTCCCACTCATCCTCCAAGCTGTGGCCTGGCTCCAGCGAATCCCCCAAAGCCACTGACTCCAAAAGCAGTGGTGCCTGGAAGTGGGGTGACTCACTGTCTGGCTTCCTGGGGCACCCCCTCCCCATCAGTGAGGGAGGGACTGGCAGGTGTCCCTGTTTAGAGAGCCAGAAGCAGGGAGAGGCCCCCCAGGGGACCTGGGCCAGGGTCACTCAGGGGCCGAAGCGCCCCAGCTGGAGGGATTTAACACCAAAGGTCAAAGGTCACAGACAGGGAAGGGCGGGCAGGCACTGGGGGTCAGAGGGTCAGCGCTAATGGCAGCTCCGGAAAGGAGGGGGAGGGGAAGGAGCTAAGGAAAACAGGGCTGCTTCCAAGGGGTCCCCAACCCCCATAAACTGTGCCCCAACCCCCTGCCTCTGCTTGGCTGGTTGCAGAGAGGGCCAAACAGAGCTCTGGTGGGGCTTGTAAAATGGGCTGGGCTGGGGCTTGGAGAGGGGTGTCCTGGGAAGGGCTCCCCAGGTGCAGCCCCTCCCCCAGAGTGGGCCAGGGCCAGCTGGGAGGCCCAGCCCAGACCCAGAGGGGAGAAGGAGGAGCAGAGGGGGAAGGCTCCGAGGTCACGGGGAGGGATGGAGGGATGTGTGGGCTGGGTGGAACAGCTGTGGCACTGTGGCACAGGGAGTCGGGCTCGGAGAGGGTTGGTGGGGGGCAGACTGTAGGGGCCCGTTTCCCCTTCCCTGAGTTTGGGAGCTGGGGAGGCCGGGGGGTGGGGGGCAGAGTGTCTCCTTGCTGTCCTCTAGCTCCAGCTAACCCCACCTTCCCTCCAGGATGCCAGGACCAGGCGTGGGAGACCCCCAGGATGGCTGCCTCTAAAAGACCACAGCTCGGCCCCTGTCCCTGGCCTAGACCAAGAGCCACGGCGAGAGCCCAGGCCTTGGCCAGGTCCCAGGCTGGCCTGGCTGCCCCCTCAGTGTCAAGCGTTCCCTTCAGAGCCAAGATCCTGGGCTGTGATGGCCGGGGGCCCAGGGCTCCTCCCAGGATCCCTTCCCGCTTCCCAAGCCCCAGGGCAGGGCCAGGATCCCTGCAACCATCACCGCCTGGGGGTGGCCAGGCCAGCCGGGCCCTCCTGCACCGGCGGACAGGCGGCATGCTGCCCTGCTGTGGCCTGAGTACCCGACTGGCCAGGGCAGCGTGCCAGGGGCTCCAGGTGCCAGCTTGGATTCCAGCCCCATTCCAGGGGGCCTGCGGGAAAGCAGGGTGCCGGCATCTCCCTCCCTCGGGATGCACCTGCCTCACCCCTCCCCCACTCCCTCCAGACCCTCCTTCAGGCGTGCTGGATACCCCTGCCCTCTTCACTTTGCCAGGCTGTTCTGCTTCCACCCGGGCAGCGGTGGACGAACAAGTGCCAGACAGGGCTCTAGGTCCCAGTCCTGACGCGGCAGTACCCCCTGTCCTGACCCCCAGGGACGCCTCCCTCCCCCGGCCCGGGAAGGGCCCGGGCTAGCCAGGGGCAGCAGAGGGGGGGGAGACTTTCCGGGACAAGGGAGGAGACACCTTTCAAACCCCGTCCTAGAAACAGCCCCGGCGCAGCCGTAGGAAGGGGCGGCTGCCCGGCTGCCCCAGACAACTTCGTGCCCAGGCTCCGGGGGCCCCCTCTCACCCCGCAGCGCGCCCCCACCGCGGCCGCCCAACTTCCCCGCCGAAGTTTGCTCCCGCCCGGGGCCCGGCTGAGGCTCGGCCCGGCCTCCGGACGGAGGGAGGGAGGGAGGGAGGGAGGAGAAAGACTGAGAGACGGAGGGACGGGGTCGCAGAGCCGGCGAGGGAGGGAGCGCGCGAGCCAGCGAGCAAGGGAGCGAGCGCAGGGGCCCCGGCGAGGGCTCACAATGGCCCCGGGCGAGGCGCCGACGCGGGAGGAGAGGGCGACCATCGAGTCCCGCAGCCCCCCGCAGCCCCCCGCAGCCGCCGCGCGCAGCCCAGCCCCCCCGCCCAGTCCCGTCCCCACCGCGCGACGCCGCGGGGCTTCCTACCTCGGCGGCGGGGGCGGGCGGGCTCCCGGCTGCGGGCTCCGGCGGTCTGGGGGCGGCGGGGGAGCGAGCGGGGGAGGGGCCGGGGCGGGCGGGGGCCGGGGCGCGAGGCTCACGCGGCGCGGGCTCCCCTGGCACGGCCGCCCGGCGCCCGGCCGCTCCGCCACATCTGCAGCTCGGGCAGGGAAGGTGGCCGCGGCGGCCGGGCCGTGCGGGGATGTCTTAGAGAGGGAGGGAGAAGGGTGGAGGGAGGCGGCGGGAGGAGGGCCCGGCGAGCAGCGGAGGAGGGGGGAGGAGGAGGGGCGCGGGGGGCGGCCTCGCTCCCTCCTCCCTCCCCCGCTGGTTCCCTCGCGCCCGCCCTCCCAGCAAACCCCTTTCGCCGCCGCGGCCCCAGGCCCGGGGCGCCAGCTGCCAGGCGGGGCGTGCGCGTCGGGGGGAGGGGGGCGGCCGGGAGCCGGCTCTGGGCCGGGGGAGGGGAGGGAGAGCGGGCGGCGGGGCCGCGGGGAGCCGGCACCGCGAGGGAGGGGGCGCCGGGCCGCGGCCGAGCCGCGCGCGTCCTCCTCGGCCCCATCCCCGAGTCACCCCCCCCCCGCAGCCCCGCCCCCGGCCCGAGGGCAGCGCTGGGACACGGCCGGGAGGTGGCCTGGGGGTGGCGCGGGGCGGGGGTGGGGGTGGGAGGGATGTCCCGCCCTCGGGGAAGCCCGGGTAGGGGGCGGGCGCGCGGATGACCGGAGGGAGGGCGTGCGGGCCCAGAGGAAAAGCCCCGAAGACCGGGAAGATGGAGGAGGTCGCCGCGGCCGAGGGGGCGGGGGCCCCTCGCCTCCCTCCCGCGGGGTCACCTTGGCCAGGCCCCCCGCGGCCCTGGGCGGCTGGGAGGGCGGCAGGAATGCCTCTCCGCAGGCCCTGATTTCTCCGCCCAGCCCAGTTCCAGGAACGCGCGGGCAGCGCCCGGCGGGCAGAGGCCCCGGCTCCGGATTCGGGGAGGCCAGGCGCTAGCCAGGGTTCGAGGCCGGGGTGAGCCCCTCCCTCTCGTCCCTCGCCGGGCTGGTGCCCGCCTTGGCCTCGGCCTCGGTTTCCCACACGGTAGAATTAGGACGAGGTCGGGCCGGGAGCAGTCCAGGCTTCCGCTCGGCCCCAGTCTTGGTCCCAGCAGTTGGGACAACTTGCGTCCCCAGCCTAAGCGGCGCGGGAGTCCCTTGGTCGCGCTTGGACCCTCCGCACCCAGCGCGGCGCCGGCAGTTAGGACGCGGTGGGAGTGGAGCCGGCGAATGCCAAAGCCCCGCATCCGCACCCGCCTAAGCAGTGTTCTCCCTGCTGATGTTGAAGCCAGGCTCGGGTGCCTGAGTGTGTCTTGTTTGGGCCAATCTGGAGCCCCCGCCCAGTTATCTTCTTGCCCCTCTGCTGTCAGGTGGCAAATCTTGGTTCAAAAACAGCCCTCTTGCTATTGGCCCGCCTTGCCGCTTCACAGTTGGCCTTGAGGAGCCCAGGAGAGGAAAAGCATCCACATAGGTGAGGCATCTGACTCGGGGTGTAATTCCGCCTTCGTTCGGTGTATTCGATGCTGCTGTCCCCCGCCGGAGCCCGAGGCCGGTGGGATTTGATCAGGCAGCATCCTCAGCGCCTGATACAGAGCTTGACACATAGTAGGTGCTCACGACGTGTTGCACGGATGGTCATAGGGTAGGTGTTCATTATATATGAAGCGAATGTACATACAGTAGGTGCTCATGACTGTTGTATAAATGGACACAGAGCTGGTGCCCTTATACTTTTGCAGGGACACATCGTAGATGCTCACTATATTTTGGGCAAATGGATACACAGTTGATGCTTATGACAGTTGCATAAATGGACACATAATAGGTACTCAGAATTTATGTGAACTGACACAGAGCAGGTGCTCATGAACTGCGGGGTAACACATGAAAGGCCTGTAGGCCGGAAAGTGGCAATTTGGAGGTGACCTCCTCTGCCCCCACCCCACCCCGATTTCCCTCGTGTGGATAATGTGGAGCGAGACCGGGTTAAACATTAGCCGGCAGATGGGCCTGGGGGCAGGCCAGCTTTGGGACCTAGCACCTTCCAGGAGGGGACTGTTAAGGGCCGACTTTCCGGGTCCGCGGACCAGCGGGTGCGTGGGGAGGGGCGGAGGCTGAGGGCCGCAGAGCGCCCCCTCCCGGCGCGCGGGGGATCTCGGCTAGAATAGCCCGCAGCGCGGCCCTGCATCGCGCGGCAAAGCGTTGTTAGACCTCGCGGCGGGGCGGGGGGGGGGGGGGGGGGAAGTATATTGAAAAATGGTGCACAAGGGGCTGCTTCCATATCTGTTGGTAATGCTTATGGCGTGCCTGCAGGATGCCAGGTACTGTGCGAGAGTGAAGTGAACACCTCAGCTGTCCTTGCCCTCAGGGGTCTTACAGTCCAGGGGGACCTGAATCCAGTGACTAGGGAAGTCCAGTGATCTCCGCTCCTTGAGGGGCACTTGACCACAAGAAACCTTCACTCTGGAGGGCCTTTCTCATTGTTTTTCTACACACACTAGTTTTCATAGACAAGCAGGTTGCTCGCAGTGAGAACTCCCAGCTGGGATTTCCCACCTCAGGATGATGGAAGTATATCTCCTTTCTAAGGTTGTTTTGGAGATTAAATGAGGTACATTCTTAACACATATTAGCCATTACTACCTAGTGTCCACAATTCCAGGAGCCAGATGGAGTTCCTTTAGCTGCCAATAACCCCCTAAATTTGGCTTTTGCAAATCCCGCAAGAGTGAAGAACTATATAATATGAGTGGAGTTGACCCAATCTAGAAACCCCCAATTCTCAGCCAGACCAATTCTTTCTCTGTACTGGATGCCTCACTTTTATTATATTCACCACTGTAACCCTGAGGGTGAGCCCTATTATTATTCCCATTTTACAAAGAAGTAAACTGAGGCACAGAGAAGTAACTTGGCCAAGGTCTTAGAAGCTAGTGGGAGGCATAGTCCAGATTGCTATCTCAGTTGAGCTGATTCCAAAGCTTGTATTATAACGCAGTATCTCTCTGGGGCATCAGATAAGTTATGGGGTGGAGGTGCAGGACATCTGAGAGGGCCAGGCTCCGAAAGGTTTTTTTTAGGATTGTGCTTTTCCGGGAGGCAGCACCTGCTATAGCAGTCACACCAGGCTTGGCTTCCTCCTTCTTAGTGAAAGGTGGGTAAGAAAGGATGTCCTCTTCCCCTGCTATCACCCTGGATTTCCTCCCTCGAAGAGTCTTTATTCTGAGCGACCATCCTTTGGTACCTGTTCCCCTTTGGTACCTGTGTTATGGACTGTCTGCCCTGCTAGTACTAGACAATAAGTTCTGCAGCTTATAGCAAGAAGGCAGCCATCTGCAAGCAAGGAAGAGAGTCCTCATCAGGAACTGAATCTGCGAGCACTTTGATCTTGGACTTCAGCCTCCAGAACTGTTAGAAATAATGTGTGTTGTTTAAACTACTCCATCTATGTTATTTTGTTATAGCGGTCTGAGCTAGGATAATTGCTGATAGATATATTTGGCGGGCTGAATCTGGTCCCTTAAACTTTCAACAATAAACATTTATTGAACATCTCCGAGGTTCCCATTCATTCAACAGATGCTTATGGAGCTCCTATTATGTGTTTATTCATCAACATTTATTGAGGCCCTACAGTGTGCATTGGGCTAGGTATGCCTATCCATGTCTTGAAGGAAATTTCTCAGTCTGGTGGGGACCCCTTACCTATCGGTATCCAGAGGGGACACAGCTCACTCATTCGCACACATGCACGCTGCAGGAAGGGTGTCCTGCACAACATCGGTGCTTAAACAACTCTTCAATGAATGCACATGCTAGATCCAGCGGAAACTCAGCGGTTTATACTGTTGTGCTTATGCACAGTTCCTGTCTTTCCAGAGCCTATAATCTATTAAAGGAGCTGAAAGTAAATAATACAAGACAACATAAAGAAGTGAGCCCTATGACCTACATTGTAGATGGAGGAGAGACAATGGGAACCAGGATGGGGATGGATGAATGGCAGCAAACCCCAAACTCCAGCCCTTGACCTTAGCCAAGCCATCGGATCTCTCTGAGCCTTAGTTTCCCTATCTGTGAAATTGGTAATCCTCGTGCCTATTACGGGATTGTGTGAGCCTCAGGGCAGAGGGCACTGCTTGGTGGGATGAAAGAGTGCCACAAATAGTAGCTACTGTTGTTATTAATGAAGCCTGCAACCCACTGTGAGTGGGGGCCCAGGCGAGATCAGGGTGACTTGTTAACCTTGAGCTGAGGCCTGGTGAGCTCTCTACCGTTGGCGTTGGCGCTAGCTTGCTGTGCCTGCAAGGCTGAGGCTGACTGTGGGTGGGGTGTTTATTCTGGGAAGCAGCCCTGGCTGCTCCTCACACCCCGCTCCAGCAAGACAGGAGGGCTTCGAGTCAAAACTGAGTCCTGTGCTGGGCCTGGCATGTGTGCCCCAGGGCTGAGAATGTCCAGGAGACACAGCCCCAAGGGCCAGCTGGGTCTTTCATGTTTAGGACACACTCTCTCCACAGGACTCACCAGACCCCCAGGAGTCCAGTTCTAGATGGTCTGAAATGCTCAGCTTTTGGAGTTCTAGGCTGAGCCCTGGATGCCAGTGTGGAGGTGAGGCTTCTGCACTGGAGTGTAGCGGTGAGGTGGCATTGGGGGGTGAGGGGATGTCCCTGCTGGCTTTTCAGCCCCTAGAAGAGCCGCTGAGCTCCTTCATCAGGCGGGTTCATGGACATTCACCCGTGCAGTCCTGGTACTCAGCAGGGTCCATGCTTGGCTGAATATTCTGCCATCACCCTCTTGAAGTTCTTAATCATTTTGGAGTACTGGGCCTCGAATTTTCATTTTGCACTGGGTCTGGCAAATTGTGTAGCCTGTCCTAACTTCATGCTTTGATTTCCTCCAGGAGTAGCTTCTCCGTCAAATGGGGCATTCAGGTGCACCCCTTAGCCACCCCCCACCCAGCCATGAGTGCTTTAGGTAAGCCCATTTCCTAAAAGGTGGTGGAAGACAAGCTCCTGTCCCCTCCAACCCAATGGTATGAACCTTTCCGAAAAAGCTCAAGGCCAGCAGTGTGATAGTGGGAAGTCACTCAACTTTTCCGAGCGTCTGGGCATGATAATATAAAAAGCACCGTGCCTGGCACAAAGTAAGCACTCATTGAAGTAGAAGTATTATTTTGTTTTAAAAATGAGGATTATTACAGGCACTGAACTGAAGAAAGGGAGAAAGGGAAGGGTCAGCCCCATCCCTATGGACCTGCCCCAGGAAGGAGGATCCGCCCCTCCCCTGGCCCCGCCCCCTTGCCTTCCGAGGGAGGAGACCCCCCGCCCAGGGCAAAGACGAGGGGGCGGAGGAGCGGGAGCGACACATTTTTGAGTTGTGACCAAGTGGAAACTCCCTCCCGGAGGCGGAAGCCGGGGGCGCCCCACTGGGGCCGGAGCCTCCGCCGGGGAGGGATCCGTGGCCCGGGGGCGGGGCGCCGGGGAGACGCGGGACCCACCCCTCGCCCGCCGATATGAATATGAATGAGCCGGCCCGGGCGAGCGGAAGTGCGAGAAGACTCGGAGCCAGTGGCCCCGCCCCCTCCGCGGCCCCGAGCCCTGGGGGTGTGGTCTACCCACTGATGCCCCGCCCTCTGTCCTGCGCGGGGCCGCCTTCCGGCCGGCGCGCCCGGGACGTGACCTCGCGGGCGCGCGCCGGAGCCACCTTGGGGGAGGTGCCCGCGCCCCCCCGCAAAGGTAGGGCCACCCTTTGTCCCCGGCGCCGCCCCCCGGAGCCCGCGTCTCGCAGCCAGCTAAGGCTGGTGGCCGCCCCCCCCCACCGCGCGCGCTGCTCCCCTGGCCTCGGCTGGGCCTGACTGCCCCCAGGGCGCGGTCGGCCCCGGGGCGAGGCTCCCGGATAGGACTCCTTCGTTCACTGATAACGCTCGCCCCCAGGGTGGACCGTACCGTAGAAGTCCTGCCCTCTGAGGGCTTACGTTCTAGGGCGAGAGAGGCCAGTGACTCAGTGGGATGTTCAGTGTTAAGGCGAGGACAAATGGGGGGGGTGTGCAGCGTCAACCAGGCGGCTAGGGAGGGTCCCTGAGGAGAAGCCAAGGAGCAAGCCTGTTCCCCGGGGGTTTGAGGAGCCCCAGGGCACCGAGGCCTGTGTGGCTGGAGTGGAGACAAGGGAGAAGGAAAAGGGTGAAAGAATGATAATAATAGCTCAGGTGTGGAGCAGGTAGCAGGCAAAGCACTAGGTGCTTTATGCATATAATTTCCATCAATCCTCGGGACAACCAGGACCTGGACAGTACCATTATGTGAGAGGAAATGAGGTTCAGGAAGGTTAAATAACTTGTCCAAGGTCACACAGCATTGGAGCCCAAGGAAACTGATGTCATTGTCTGAAACACAGCCAGGAGACCCAGGGTGAGGTGGCCTTGCCCAAGACCGGTCCTCTATGCAGGTCCTCAGTTTCCTGCCAGAGTACTAAAGGGAAAAAGGGGATGACTGACCTCCTGAAATGAAGGATGGAAGGATGGGCAGGCAGGGCCGTTTTTGCCAACAGTTGGCCTTAAAGCTAGCCTGCTGTAATGCATACCCAGCAGCTGGGGCTCCGAAATCCAGCCTCAAATCAGTGCACAGGACAAGGGTGTAGTGGGAGCCTCTAAGGATGTCTGTTCTCCCGGGAGCCTCTTATTGTCTGGGAAGCACTTGTCACCCCTCCAGGCTCTGGAGCAGGAACAAGTGGCTTCAGGGAGGGAGGGCATAAGGCCCAGAGCCTGGAAGAGGCTGCTTGGGTGTGGGGGGGCTAGGCAGGGTGGGGGGCAGTATGGCTGAGGGCTCCCAAGCAGTAACAAAGGCGGTGCCAGCCAGCCAGGCTGTGCGTACTCGCCAGCAACTGCAGACCAGCAGAATCACTCACACCTCCCTGTGCGCCTGCGGCAATGAAAACGGACGCATGAAACCCACCCAAGTCTGCACCGGCAGGCGGTTCCCGACCGCTGCCCAGACTGGGGGTGGGGGGGTGGAAAGGGCCTCAGGGTTGCCAATCTGGGTTCTGTACGGACGGACGGCTTTCTCTGCTGTGGGAAGGGGGAAATGTTTTCGTGCTCCTGTGAACATCTGCTTGTGCCTCTGATCCCAAGAAGGCCTGTGGTTTCTAATGGGGGCAGGGATGCAGTTTGCCCCTTCAGCTTGACACACCTTCCAGTCTTGGCCTTGGGGCTGTGGCGTGAAATGGAGGCCTGAGGTTAGGAATGGGACCCAGCCTTCTGTGTCCAAGCCTGAGGTCACCAGTCAGTCAGAGGTCCTGATGGTATAGGACCACAGGGGGACTTACTGTCAGGTGCATTTGATAGATGAGAAAGAGGCTCAGAGAGGTTAAGTTATTTGCCTGAGAGCGCACAGCTGTAAAGTAGCAGAAGATGGGACTGCTGGACTCCCGAGTTCTGTGCCTCAGGGAGCTGATTCATCCCAACAGAGGGGGTATACTTTATGTTTGGCTTGGAGAATGCCTCCCCCCCATACACCCATACTCTGTGGGGATGATGACCAAAGGGGACAGAGTCTCTTTCAGTTCTTCTTTCTTTTTCTCTACTATGCAGTCCTTGGGCCTTGTCCCCAGGCCTTTGTGTCTTGGCCAGATCAGTCAGTCCTTTCTCAGGAGGGACTGGTATAGATGTGGCCAGAGACACCTTAGTGGACACCTGGCAGGGTCATCCAGCTGGGGGTTCCTCCTCCTGAAGTCTGGGGCTTTGGTTTTGGAGCTGGGCCCATCAGGTGAATGAGTCCACCTGGGAACCTGGGACCCATCTGCATGCCCTGGCCTTGAACTAAGGGGGCAGCAGGAGTTACGGCCACTGACCGGCCACTGACCAGCCACTAATCAGGTGAACTGTGAGTGTGGGGGCGCCCAGGTGGAGGGAGACAGGTCTGAGACTTACGTGGATAGCATGCCAGGAGATGGGAGCAGGTCCCCGCAAGTAAGCCCATGGGCCGGGGCTTGTGGTGAACAGTCCTCCCAGTGCATTGTTTCATGTTGACCTGGTCCTCCCCTCCCTGCGGACTCATCGCCTCTCTGGCAAGATTCAGAGTCTTAGAGCCCCAGCAGGTTCTCAAACTCAACCAGCTGACCCACTAAATCTGGGGCAGAGCCCAGGGGTCTGCATGTTTAACAGGCTCCCAAATAGTTGTGATGCATGTGGTCCTCAAACTCAACCTGGGCCTCCCAGCCAGGCAGCCCTGAGCAACCCTTTCCCTTCTGGAGCTTTCTAGCAGACTGGAGCCTGGTGTGGGTAATTGTTTCTCATGACTGGATTTAAACACATCCCAGTCTCCATTGGAGCGCTGTCATCAGCTGAGCTTCTACCCTGTTTACAGTAAATGATGGCATCTCAAGCAATAGCCCTGTCTCCTCTGCCAAGTTTCCCCGAAGAACCATCCCCCCTGCGTCACCCACTTACTTCTGAGCTCCCTGTTCTGTCCTGAGCTTCCCTCAGGCAGTCTTTTGCACAGAAACCTCTGAGCTGCTTCTCCAACAGCCAGAGGTTCTGCGTACCTCCCAAGCCCTCTGGGCTCTACTGTCTTCCTGTCTGCCTGTGCGTTTCCCTAAGCTTCCTTCCTTGGACCTCCTTTGCTAGATGTGTGTCAGGCAAAGAGGCATAGCAAGGGGAGAGCCCATCTCTAGTCAGGACAATCCGCGGTATCTCTACTCAGTCTCTGGGGTGTACCAGGCTGATTTTTCTAGAGACTAACCTGAGGTCTCCCCTAAGCTAGCCCCCTGGAGCTCTTCCAAATAGACTGATTTGAGTAGAATTTGGCCACACCTGTCACCCTAAGGTGGTCCAGCTGGTGTGGGTTCTGCATGGCTCCTTCTCAAAATGGCACACCCTGATAGAGGAAAGAGCACCTGCCATTAAAAAAATATATATTTGAAAAAAAAATTTTGTTTATTAATTTTTGAGAGAGAGAGGGAGGGAGGGAGGGAGGGAGGCAAAGAAAGAGGGAGACAGACAATCCCAAGCAAGCTCCACACTGTCAGTGCAGAGCCTGGTGCAGGGCTTGAACTCACGCACCGTGAGATCATGACCTGAGCCGAAATCAAGAGTTGGACACGGAACTGCCTGAGCCACCCAGGTGCCCCAGCACCTGCCATTTAAAAAAATTTTTATTTTGTGATTTTAAAAAGTTTATTTATTTTTGAGAGAGAAAGAGTGCAAGGAGGAGGGGCAGAGAGGGGGGCAGAGTATCTGAAGTGAGCTCCGAGCTGACTGCAGAGAGCCCGACGTGGGTCTCCAACTCACGAACTGCCAGATCGTGACCTGAGACACCCATGTGCCCCAGCACGTGCCATATTTAAGGGAGCCGTCCAGGTAGCCAGGTTTTCCTGCTGGGAACTTCCGACTTCTTTATGCTTTCTCTGATTAAAGCCTTAGTGCCCTCCCCTCTCGTCTTCCTGACCACAGACCTGAGCTGGCGGTTGGTATTGGTTCTGGAGCCCCAGGCTCCCAGCCTCAGGGTCTCTTTGTACTTCTCTCTCCCATGTCCAGTGACTTTTTTAAACTATTTTATTTATTTTTTATTTATTTATTTAAAATGTTTTATTTATTTTAATTTTTTAATGTTTATTTATTTTGAGAGAGAGAGAGAGAGCAAGCAGGGGAGGGACACAGAGAGAGAGGGAGACACAGAATCCGAAGCAGGCTCCAGGCGCTGAGCTGCCAGCACAGAGCCTAATGTGGGGCTTGCACTCACAAACTGTGAGATCATGACCTGAGCCAAAGTCAGGTGCTTAATCGACTGAGCCACCCAGGTGCCCCGTTGTTGTGTTTTAATTTATTTTTGAGAGAGAGAGACAGAGCACAAGAGGGTGAGGGGCAGAGAGAGAGACACAGAATCCAAAGCAGGTTCCAGGCTCTGAGCTGTCAGCACAGAGCCCTCTGTGGAGCTCAAGCCCAGGGACCATGAGATCATGACCTGAGCTGAAGTCGGACGCCCAACTGACTGAGCCACCCAGGCGCCCCTACTATTTTTTTTTTCAATAGGCTCTGCACCCAACGTGGGGCTTGAACTTACAACCCTGAGATCAGGAGTTGCATGCTCTACCGACTGAGCCAGCCAGGCGCCCCACTCCTGCATGTTTCACTGCTGCTTTCGCAGCATCTCTCACAGCAGTCCTGCGTTCAGGGTCTCTGAACTCCCCGAGAGTCCCCCTCTGGACCAGTCCATCTGTCACCTGCTCAGAGACAGCCCAGCTTCCTTCCATCTGTGTTAGGGGCCCCCCAGTATTGGGTCAGTGCCCCTGCCCAGAGTTGGGTTCTTGGTTCAGATCCTGGTTTTGCCCTAAAGGATTCCTGGAGCCCTAGCAGCTCCCGTTTCCTCATCTATAACGCCACAGCTGGTAACAGTAAGTTGTCTCACAAGGTTCTTGTGAGGACTGACATGGTGTGACCTCATCTGCAAGAGTCCTTGGCACATATACCGCCTGATCTATATTGTCACATTTCATCCTCAAAACCACCCCATTGGGTATATTGTCACTGTCAGGCCCATTTTGTAGAGAGGAAAGGAAGGTCCAGAGAAACCAAGTGATTCACCCAAGGGCACCCAGCTAAAAAAGCAGAAGTCGGGGCATGGGGAGAGGTACCTCACTGGATTAGTTGGTGCAACATATGACTCTTGATCTCAGGGTTGTAAGTCAAGTCCCACGCTGGGTGTAGAGATTACTTAAAAATAAAATCCTTCTTTAAAGTTTTTTTTTTTTTTAGTTTATTTATTTATTTTGAGAGAGAGAGAATCCCAAGCAGGCTTCACACTGTCAGCACAGAGCCCATTGCGGGGCTTGAACTCAGAAACCATGAGATCACGAGCTGAGATGAAATCAAGAGTCAGATGCTTAAACCACTGAGCCACCCAGGTGCCCCAAAAATAAAATCTTAAAAAAAAAGAAAAGAGCAGAAGTGGGATTCTAGTGCAAACCATTTCATTTCGGAGCCAGGGCTTCTAAGCACTAACACCTCACCTCAGTTCTCTTCATCTTCTGTTGTTCATTCATTCATTCATTCACTCAACAGATACTTACGGCATGCCTACTACCTATGGATAGAGCAGTGAGTGAACAAATGAAGCTCTACCTTCGCAAAGCTTACATTTTATCATTTTTTAATGTTTATTTTTTATGTATTTTTTTTAATTTTCAACGTTTATTTATTATTGAGAGAGACAGAGCGTGAGGGGGGGAGGGGCAGAGAGAGGGGGAGACACAGAATCCGAAGCAGGCTCCCAGCTGTCAGCACAGAGCCAGAGGCGGGGCTCAAACTCACAGACTCCGAGATCCTGACCTGAGCCGAAGTCCAGTACTTACACTTAGCTGATTGAGCCACCCAGGCGCCCCTTTTTAATGTTTATTTCTGAGAAAGACAGAGCGTGAGCGAGGGGAGGGGCAGAGAGAGAGGGAGACCAGAAGACAGGCTCCAGGCTCTGAGCTGTCAGCAGAGAGCCTGACGCAGGAGAGCTTAGATTTTAGTGGGGTCCCGACAGAAGAGATGCATAGGAGCTCCTGTTGGAACTTGCCTGAGGACCCCTTTCCTCCCTGTCT
This sequence comes from Cryptoprocta ferox, assembly GCA_028646485.1. Lineage (NCBI taxonomy): Eukaryota > Metazoa > Chordata > Mammalia > Carnivora > Eupleridae > Cryptoprocta > Cryptoprocta ferox. The sequence goes on along the minus strand of CM053564.1, from coordinate 3,252,248 downwards.
GCCCTGTGAGCACGCTCCAGAACCCCCGTCTCCCCTCCCCACTGTCCCTTGTCCCTGAAACCTCAAGTAGACATTGGCTGAACTGGACTGGCTATAGGTTCCCCTTGTGAGAGGGGAAGTGGATCAAACAGGACCTGATGTAGGGTCTGAAGGGACTGGGGTACTCAGGGGTGGGGGCAGCGTGAGCATGGAAGGAAAGGGGGTGCTCAGGGCACCACAGGGCAGGCCTTGGGAACCGCAAGTCAAACCCACAGTGATACCACTTTCCACCCCCCAAGGATGGCTGTTAAAAAGAGGAACAATAATCAGTATTGGGGAGGAGAGGGAGGAGCCGGAGCCCTGACACACTGCTGGTGGCAGCGTGGATGGTGCAGCCGCCGTAAAACAGCCTGGCAGCGGGGCGCCTGATTCAGTCGGTCAGCGGCCAGCTTCGGCTCAGGTCATGATCTCACGGTTCAGTTCGTGAATTCCAGCCCCGCGTCAAGCTCTGTGATGTCAGTGTGGAGCCTGCTGGGGATTCTCTCTCTGCTTCTCCCCAACTTGCACGCTCTCTCGCGCGCTCTCTCAAAAAAAAAAAAAAAAAAAAGTCTGGCAGCAACTCAACATAGAGACATCATTTGCTGAGAAATTCCACTCTTAAGTATCTACCCAAGAGAAATGAAAACGCATGTCCGTGCAAAAACGTGTACCAGGATGTTCACAGCAGCATTACAATAGCCAAAAGTGGAAAGAGCCCAAATACCCATCAGCTGATGAATGGGCAAATAAAACGTGGTCCGGGGCGCCTGGGCGGCTCTGTCAGTTAAGCGTCTAACTTCAGCTCAGGTCATGATCTCATGGTTCGTGGGTTCGAGCCCCACATCGGGCTCTCTGCTATCAGCGCCGAGCCTGCTTCAGATCCACTGTCCCCCTCTCTCTCGCTGCCCCTCCCCCACAATAAATAAAGAAATAAACATTTCAAAAAAATGTGGTCCGTCCTTACAGTAGCGTATTATCATCCATAAAAAGGACAGAAACACTGGTACCTGTTCCATCGTGGATGAACCTTGAAAGCATACGTGCAAGAAGCCAGACACCAAGGGCCACATACTATGATTCCGTTGATAGGAGACACCCAGTATAGGCACATCCACAGAGGCAGAAAGCACACCAGCACCTGCCGGGGACTGGGGGTGTGGTCATGGACAGTAAATGCTAGTGGGTGCCGGCTGTCTTTTTGGGGTGTTGCAAATGTTCTGAATCGATTGTACACTGTAAGCCATCGACTTGTATACTTAAATTTTTTTTTTAACCTTTATTTTTGAGAGAGAGAGAGAGAGAGAGTGAGCATGAATGGGGGAGGGACAGAGAGAGAGACACACAGAATCTGAAGGAGGCTGCAGGCTCTGAGCTGTCAGCACAGAGCCCGACTTAGGGCTGGAACCCACGTATACTTGTATAGTTTATACTTCGTATACTTTAAAACGGTAAATTGTATGGTATGTAAATGCTATCTCAACAAAGCTCTCATTAAAACAATATTAGGCAGGGGCTCCTGGGTGGCTCAGTTGGTTGAGCATCGACTTCGGCTCAGGTCATGATCTCGTGGTTCGGGCGTTCGAGCCCCGCATCAGGCTCTGTGCTGACAGCTAGCTCAGAGCCTGGAGCCTGCTTCGGATTCTGTATGTCCCTCCCTCTCTGACCCTCCCCTGGTCACACTGTCTCTCTCTCTCTCTCTCTCTCAAAAATAAATAAAAACATTAGAAAAAATATTTAAAACAATATTAGGCAGACCTCCCCATATTAATTCTGAGAGAAGCCAGAGGAAGCGGCCTCAAGAATTTGGTGAGTGGGGCACCTGGGTGGCTCAGTCCGTTAAGTGCCTGACTCTTGGTTTTGGCTCAGGTCATGATCTCAGGGTTCTTGACTTCCAGCCCTGCATCGGGTCCACAGCTGGCGGCGTCAAGCCTGCTTGGGACTCTCTCTCTCCCTCTCTCTGTCCCTTCATTGCTCTAGTCTGCTCTCTCTCTCAAACTAATTAAGTAAACAAACGAAAAGAACTTGCCGAGTGACTGGGGTTCTCTGGGCCACAATGCTGTAGTTCTCGTGAACTGACCACTGAGAAGTGCTGTGTCGAGGAGGTTTCAGTCCCCCTGAGAGAGGCCCCCAGCCCAGGACCCTCCCTCTGTCACTCGTCTGTCTCAGCCCTTCGGTCTTTCCTTTATAGTTCTTCCCACCCTTGGAATTGTTTTCTGCATGTGGACCCGGTTTTGTCTGACTCTTGCTGGGCTGAGTTCCATGACACCGGGGGCCTGTCCACATCTTGTTGCCCCCATAGTAGGTGCTCAAATACCTGCTGAACGGATGAAGCCATGACTGCTGCTAACAGCTGGGGGAGGTCTGGGCTGCTCACTGCTCGCTGCAGGAGAGAGAGTCAGCAGAGCAGACCAGGGTGTCTCCCGGCCCCAGTGGCTTGCTTTCTCTCTGTTTTAGTTCCAGGAGAATGTCTCTGGAAAGGAAGCCCAAAGGCTGGTCTGGCAGGGAAGAGGCGAAAGGGGAGGGGAGCGGGAGTCGGGGCCGGGCGGGCGGGCGGGCCTGGGGAGGAAGTCTGCAGCCCCAGGCTGCCGAGGGTGTGGCGTCTGTGTTTGCACCTTTGGAATGCAGCTGATTCACTCTGGGGGGAGCCTTGTGCAGCCACCGCTGCCGCCTTGGAGCTGACATCTGGCGGCTGAATTCCAGGAGGAGAGAGACGGATTCCTGCAAGCAGATGCCAACTCTGAAGGTCAAACTAAGCTATGGAGCTGCTTTAGGAGGAGGCCCAGAGGGACCAACCCAGCCCCACCCCAGGATTCTGGGAGAGAGGTGAGGCCCCATCCCCAGCTGAGTCCCAGGCCCTGACCTACTGGGGCCTCTCTGGGAACAGCCTGGGGCCGGGAAGCCTGAGCTCTGCAGTCCGAGCTGGGTTACTTAACGGGCCGTGTGACTGCAGAAGCCAAGGGCCTTAGCTGGTCCACTGCTCAGCAGCAGCACCGGGACCCTGGCTCGCCTCCCCTGGCCCGGTGTGCTCTGTGTTGCTCAGCTTTCCGGCCAGTGCTTCCTGAAGGCTGAGAACTCCCAGCTTGCCTCTCCCTGGGGCTCCAGAAAGTCCGGAGGCTCCTCGGGTCCCAGCTCATCCAGATGCTGATTGGACAAGCCTTGCTCAGGAGCTTGCCCCAGTATTGGGCCAACACCCCTAGAACCACACACAGAAAGTGGGAGTGAGGGGTGCCCCACAAAGGAGCCAATGTCAGGCGCTGGGCAGACACAGCACACACACTGCCTCTATAGGACTGCTTCTGGGGCTCTGTGCTCAGCTTTATGGCTTTCACCTACTGGGTGTCCCGCTGGCTAAGTTCCTTAGGCTCTCAGGAGCGCGTTTCCTTCATCTTTGAAATCTCATAGGGTTTTTTAAGGATTGAAGGAGACAGTGCATGCAAATCCCTTGGCACCTTCCTGGCCCAGAGGAGGAACCGATGCTAACTGGTTCCCTTTCTCTTCCCTGTATGTAGGTTCCATGTGATTCCATCTAGATCTATGTGGTCTGAAAGAGCAGTGTGTGAATGTGTGTGTGTGTGTGAGCATGCATGTGAGTGTGTGTGCATGTGCGCACAGTAGGCCTGGCCCTTTCTCTTCTCCAAGGCGTTTGTATTGTTTGGCTTCTCTGGAGACGGTTGAGGTCTACGCAGGACAGAGGGTAGAGGCAAGAGGGACCGGAGAGGGGTGGAGGGAGAAGCCTGTGGGCTCAGGCCTGCCTCTGGAGTCCCCTCTGCGTGCCCTCAGCTCCGGCTGCGGCTGCAGCTGCAGCTGGAGGAAGGGCCCATCTCTAAGGAGTAGCTGTCTCCGTCCCTCCCGCACCGCATCATCAGTGTGTCTGGTCATTTGACGCTGGGTGTGAGGGGTCCTGCCCTGAACTAGAGTTGCTGATCTCGTATATTCTCTCTCTTGCAACCCCGGAACCTCGGGCCTGGGTCACACGGGGAACCCAGGCCTGAGCCTTCCCAGAAGAGGAAGCCTAGGGCCGCCTGCGTGGCTCAGTCCATTAAGTGTCCGACTTAGGCTCAAGTCATGATCTCACAGTTTGTGGGTTCAAACCCCACGTCGGGCTCTGTGCTGACAGCTCGGAGCCTGGAGCCTGCTTTGGATTTCTGTGTCTCTCGCTCTCTCTGCCCCTCCCCCACTCACGCTCTATCTCTCTCTCTCAAAAATGAATAAACAGGGGGCACCTGGGTGGCTCAGTCGGTTAAGCGTCTGACTTCGGCTCAGGTCATGATCTCGCGGTTCACGGGTTCGAGCCCTGCATTGGACTCTGTGCTGACAGCTCAGGGCCCAGAGCCTTCTTCAGATTCTGGGTCTCCCTCTCTCTCTGCCCCTCCCCCACTCATTCTGTATTTCTCTCGGTCTCAAAAATAAATAAACATAAAAAAGTTTTTAGAAAAGAATAAACAGTAAAAAATTAAAAAACAAAGAAGAAGAGGAAGCCTCGTGCCCAGTGCAGTCCAAGCGCCTTGGACACTTGAGGAGAAATCTGGAGCTTCTGGGAGGGCACAGAGCAGGCCTCCTGTAAACTCTTTGCATCTATTTGTGACCTGAAGTAAAGCACTTCCCATAACCTGCATGGGGCACACCGGGGGCTAGAAGGGCTGTGTCACCGTAGGCTCGGCACCCTCCACCCCTGCCAGCCCTGCTCAGTGTCATACCTGGGCCTGCACAAGTCCACGTGTGCCCTCGTCCCCACTAAACCACTCCAGTCCTCCAGGTCGTGGCCCGTTCGCTTCCTCCTCAGGGGATATGCCTTTCCTGCCCGCCTCGTGCCCTGCGTTATTCTCGTTTCCACGGCCGCGTGTTCACTACCTCTGTGCAGAGCTGACGTGGCAGTCAGTGGCTGCCACCATTGGTCACTCGTCCATGACCCGCGTGCCGTAAGCCTGACTCTGTGTCGGTTGCCCAGGCTGCCGAGACCTTTCTGCCCAGTTCCCTTCTGGGTGTTGAGCATTTAAAACTACGTTTATCTTGTCTCTTTCACTGTGTGACAGACTCTCAGAACCCGAAGGACAAAGTAATGAGAACTGCATTTGTTTTCTGACTTCTTACCAAGTGCTTTAGAAAAAAAATTGAGGTGTAATTCACATACCGTAAAAGTCATCCTTTTATTTATTCATTTTTTCTTTTTCTTTTCTTTTTTTTTTTTTAACATTGATTTATTATTTTTGAGAGACGGAGTAGGGGAGGGGCAGAGAGAGGAGGAGGCGCAGAATCCGAAGCAGGCTCCAGGCTCTGAGCTGTCAGCACAGAGTCCCAATGCGGGGCCTGAACCCACCAACTGTGAGATCATGACCTGAGCCGAAGTCGGACGCTTAACCGACTGAGCCACTTAGGCGCCCCAAAATTCACCCTTTCAAAGTGTACAATTCGGTGGATTTTAGTACGTTCACAGAGTTGTGCGTCCATCACCACCATCTAATTCCAGAAAATTTTCGTTGTTGCCGGAAGAAACCCTGTAGGTTCACCGATTACAAGAAATGTACCGCTCACGAGGCACGTGTTGAGGAGGGGGAGGCTGTGCACGTGTGGGGGCAGCGGGTGTGTGGGAAATGTCTGCACCTTCTGCTCAGTGTGGCTCATGAACTTAAAAACTGCTGTAAAAAAAAATAGAATTAATTAAAAACAAAAGCAAAACAAAGCCAAAAGGAAACCCTGAATCCATTAGCATTGCCTCCCCCTGCCCTCTCCCCCCACCCCTGCCAACCACCATCCTGCTTTCCGTCTCTGTTCTGGGCATCTCCTGTAAATGGAAGCCTACCATACGTGACCTTTTGTGTCTGGCTTCTCCCACTGAGCACCACGTCTTCGAGGTTCATCCATGTTGCAGTCGGTGTCGCTATTCTATTCCTTTTTGTGGCCAAATAATATTCCACTGTGTGGCTGGATCAGAATTTGTTTATCCCTTCATCCGTCCATGGACATTTGGGTTGTTTCTACCTTTTGCGAGCAGTGCTGCTATGAATATGCACGTAGGAGCTTTTGTGAAGGAGAAGGCTTTCAAACTAAGTGCTTTTTGAGGAACACCTCATTTTGTCCTCATAGAAACCTTGAATGTGGGTCCTGGTATGTTCTGCCTCGGGCAGATTGAGGCAGCTGAGGTTCAGAGAGGTGAGTCAAGGTCACACAGCTGGAAGCGCTGGGATTCCCTGGTTCATGGTCAGCAGGATCCCGCGATGCCTGCGAGGGGTCTCTGCTCAGTTTTGAGGAGCCTGGCTGAGGACCGCCCCACAGTAAACAGTGCTCACTCCTCAGGGGCCCTGCAAACCTCAAGCCGCGCAGGCGCCCTGTGATCTCTTGACCTGTTCTGGGGAAGCACTGGGGGCGGGGGGCGGGTATGGGAGGCCCCGACTGCCACAGATTCATCCATGGATCTGGAACCAGCCATTTCCCCCTGCCTCCTCGGGATGCTGCTCTCAGCCTATATCCTTGCTTTCCGGGGGTCCCGAGGCCGCCTTTCTTGGATTTAGCACATAGACCCACGTTCACCTGCTGGTGAGCTTTGCTTTTCCCACCTTCCCATGTGGCATGGCGGGTAAGTGTGCCAATCAGACAAGCCCAGGTTCAAGTCTGCTCTGGCATTCTGACTGTCTGCCTGTGTGGCTTTGGGCACCTTTTTCTCTTTCTTTCCTTTTCTTTTTTCTTTTCTTTTCTTTCTTTTCTCCTTTCTTTCTTTTTCTTTCTTTCTTTCTTTCTTTTTTTCTTTCTTTCTTTCTTTCTTTCTTTCTTTCTTTCTTTCTTTCTTTCTTTCTTTCTTTCTTTCTTTCTTTCTTTCTATGTTTGTTTATTTTTGAGAGAGAGAGACAGACTGCGAGTGGGAGAGTGGGGGAGGTACAGAGAGAGAGAGAAGGGACACAGAATCCGAAGTAGGCTCCAGGCTGTGAGTTGGCAGCACAGAGCCCGACGTGGGGCTTGAACCCACAAACTGCAAAATTATGACCTGAGCCAAAGTTGGACGCTTAACCGACTGAGCCACCCAGGCGCCCCTTTGGGCAACTTTGCTAACTTCTCCGAGCCTCTGCTCATTGGTAGTGGTGGATACTACCTGTGGATATAGTGACATGGTGGATGAGGACTGGCCAAGAGAGGGGAGATGAGGTACCTACTCTGTACCCAGCACCTCGCACACTCGTGGGAAGGGACCAGGCTCTGCTTGGTCCTCACTGCAAAGGCAGGCTGGCAGCCAGCCCAGGGAGGGGACAGGGAGCTTTGTGTGTCTCTTTGCCCCTGGAGCTGTGGGAGGCTCCTATGACTCAGTTCTGCTCAAGGAGGGGCATGTCAAGGCCAGGCCTCTGAGGTCAGGACCCCGACGAACCTTCCCGTTCTCCCCACTCTGCCCGGCTGGCTCCCCATCCGCTGCTCTGGCCGAGCTGCCCCACAGGGCCCGGTGCATTCTCTGCTGGGTGCCTGGGTACGGTCCTCAGCTGCTTCCCCAGATCTGCAGCACGGACCCGCTGCCCCCTGGCCACGGGCTTGGATACCGCCCATGACCGTGGACCACCCTGAGTGGGTGCTGTAGCCCACGGCATGAGGCAGGAAGGGCAGCCGTGCTGAGGGGATGGGGGCCAAGGACGAGGGGAGGGGACGTCCTCCGGCCGCAAGAGTGGAGCGTCAGGGTCCCGCCAGGGAAATGCTCTCCTCATTGCCATTGGGGCTCAGCCTTTCCAGCCCTGCCCCTCTCCTCCTGCTTCTCACGTTGTGGCTTCACAGTTCCTGGCACCACCCTGTGCTGCTGCTGCTGCTGCAACAACTGCAGCAGCCCAAGTTAACCCCAGCTGTGCTGGTGCTGGCAGCTGTGTGGCCAGCGACGAACGGCAGGGGCTCCTTGGCCGGAGGCGCCGCAGGAGGAGACCAGCTGCTTTGCTGCAGCCTGGTTTCCCTTCTGGAGGGTTTATCTCTTCTCCTTCCTCCCTGTCTGCCCAAACTTGAATCCAAAGCCTCTCCTGACCCCTAGGAGTTGTTTCCTCCTTTGGCTGTCTGGGCAGTGACTGTTGACCACAGAATGTGGCTTCTTTCTCACCATGCACTTGACCTTGTCATCTCACGCAGATCATGTTTTCTCCCCTGCAACCCCGTATCCTTTAGCACACGCAGGCAGTCCCCTCTCTTGCACCTGGCCTCGTCTGAGTCCTGAGGCCGCCTGGAAACCATCCTGGGGGCAGAGACATGGGCGGTCGTGAGGGCTCTGAGGCAACCAGGCGCTCGCCCGGACTAGCTGGGATGATCTTGGGCAAGTCCCTAAGGTATCCACAGTGAGGACCAGACAGAATGGGAGTAAAGCCACCACAGCAGTTCCCACAGGGGCGCAGGCCGCTGATGCACACGCACACACACGTGTGCCTCTCCCCACGCTGGGCTCTGGGCCCACCCTTCCCCAGGGAGAGCTGTTCCTGCAGCCCACCCAGGACTGCGTTGTCATCAGAGCAGGCCTCTGTCCCTCCCCTGACTTGGCCTGGCCCAGCCCATCCTTTTCTCTCTTCACATGGGACTTGAGGTCCTGCCTTCTGTCCCCCACCTCTGTCTACTCCTTCGGAAGAGAGCTGGCTGCCCAGAGAGACTCTGGATACACTCCCGAGCTCCACAGTTGTCTCTCTTCCTGTGCCCCTATGCTTTGTACCTTTCCCCTGAACCCCAAATACTCCTTCCTGGATTTTTGTGTGCCTCTGCTCAGCCTTTGCTCTCTTGGCTAACTTGCTCTCCTTTTAATGTTGACCAGAGGCCCCAAGGACTCCGTCCCCATTTCCCCCTGAACTCTCCAGTGGGAAGGGCCCAGGCTAGGGGCAAGGTCCCACATTCCCTAACAGAGTGGGGGTGAAGATTTCCCATGGAGTGTGAGGAGATGAGCTGGGAGCTGACCGGGTCCAGGACAGGGCACGCTGATGGAGGGAGAGCAGGGGTGAGGGCAGGAGCCCGCCCCAGTGGGCTGAAGTGTCAGGTCTGGAGACACCAGGAGGTGGGGGCAGGGGTGCATGCCAGAGATGGACTTCTGCCCCACCCCACTCCAACCCCCTTCAAGGGCTTGCTTATGAATCAGATTTAGCTGGAGAAAGGAAGCAGGCATTGGGAAGCCAAGGCCTTCGGGCACCTGGACAAGCCTGGCGCCTCCTGGGTCTGCAGACCTTGGGGGCGTGGGGAGGCAGGTGGTCTGCCCCTCCACCCCAGTACCTACCTTGGATTCCCGCCCGGCTTGCACGCAAAGCGCCGTGTGGGCCCGGCGCCCCCTAGTGGCTGGGGGACTCTAGCCTCAATGACCCAGAGCGCTCCCTGTCTAGGCTAGTAAAGGAGACCAGGCCACTGGGGATACTGGGCTTTGCTCCAAACCCCAGGAGGGCCATCTGACTCTGACTCTGCCTTCCTGGGAGCATTCAGGACCTTCTCCCTGGCAGGGGCATGTTGCTTCTCAGGGGCCCTCTCCCTGCTTCAGCAGCTGATGCCTGCTTCCCCACAGTCCTCACCCAGCAGGGTGGGCTCAAAAGACCATCTGGTGTATCCCCCAGCTCCTGGGCATATTTGTGTAGAGGAAGAAGTCTCCAGTTAGCGTTGGGACCTTAGATTCCTGTTTGGGTTCCATCCCCAGTTATCTAGATGTCCTTAGAGAAATCCCTCAACGTTCTCGGGTACCTCTCTCATGTTCCCCCCTGTATGGTTGCCGACCCCCAGTGACATTTGCCCTTGGACCCCCTCGCGTTGAGTGTGGGCGGAGCCTGTGCAGAACTCCCATGATTAGCTTATGTTATATGACACAGCTGACCCTGAGATAGATTAATCACAAGCCCCTTATTATTTTTATTACAAAATTCATTTTTATGTTTATTTTTTAGAGAGAGAGAGATGGAGCCTGAGCAGGGGGGTGGATAGGCAGAGAGCAAAAGCAATACAGAATCCAAAGCAGACTCCAGGGTCCAATCACGAGCCCTTTAAAAGCAGAGACTTTTGGGGGCCCTGGCTGGCTCAGTCTGTTGAGCTTCCGACTTCAGCTCAGGTCATGATATCGTGGTTGGTGAGTTCAATCCCTGCATCGGGCTCCCTGCAGTCAGCACAGAGCTCCCTTCAGATCCTCTGTCCCCATCTCCCCTGCTTGTGCTCTCTCTCTCAAAAATAAATAAAACATTTAAAAGCAGAGACTTTTCTCTCTGCTGTCTGTAGAAGGGGAAATTAGATTCAAAGTGAGAGAGGGGTCGTTCGTCATAGGAGACATCTTCTGTGGCTCAGCTGTCTGAGCTGAGGAGCCACAGGGCAAGACCTGAGGATGGCTTCTGGGAGCTGAGCCCCATCACCAGCTGACAGCCAGCAAGACATCGGGGACCCCAGTCCTACAGCTGAGGGAAACGGAATTCTACCAACCACCAGTGAGCCTGGAAGAGGATCAGAGCCCCGGATGAGATCATAGCCTCGTATCACCTGGATTTCGGCTGGTGAGGCCCTGGGCTGAGAGCCCAGTCGCGCCTTACCTGGCCGTCTGACCTCTTGAACTGAGCGATAAGTGGGTGCTCTTTTAAGCCAATACATTTGTGGAAGCTTGTTACACAGCAAAAGGGAATGAGCACATCCTGTGTCCAAAGAGGAGACTTCCAGACACACGCACAATAAAAATTGAAAAATGAGAAAAATCTGGGGCGCCTGAGTGGGTCAGTCGGTTAAGCATCTGACTCTTGGTTGCAGCTCAGGTCATTGCCTCACGGTTCCAGCCGACCGCGCAGAGCCTGCTTGGGATTCTCTCTCCCCCTCGCTCTCTGCCCCTCCCCCACCGTCCTACACCCGCCCCCGCCCCCAGGTGCTATGTGGGGTTCGAACCTGCATCAGCCATCCCGCTGACGTCCCGCATCCCTCGGCCAAGCGCCTGGCCAGCCTGGGACGAGAGAGGGCAGCGTTTGCTCCGACAGGGCTGCGCTGGCCGCACTGTCAGCAGCCAGATCCCGCTCCGACTGAAGAAAGGAGCTCCCGGAAACCCGCTGCTGGGCGGGGGGGCTGTGATTTCTGGAACTCTCTGAACTTTTGGGCATCTTTAGGGTCTGTCTACATAACAGCTTTATTAGATGGAATTCACATACCGTATTGGTCACCCATCTCAAGTGTACAATGGTGTGCTTTTTAGTGTATTCACAGAATTGTGCAACCATGACCCCAGTCAATTTTAGAGCATTTTCATTACCCCAGGAAGAAATCGCCCTGTACCCATTAGCAGAGTCACTCCCCGTTTTCCCCTGACTCCCCCTTATTCTCTGGCAGCCTCTTCTCTCTTTTCTGTCTCTATGAATTTGCCTCTTGTAGGTATTACTTACCCACGGGATCCTATGCTCTGGGGCCTTTTGTTTCTGGCTTCTTTCACTCAGCATGATGTCAGGATTCACCCACGTTGTAGTATGCATCTGTACGTCATTCCTTTTGTTTGTTAACTTTATTGAGATATAATTCACATACCATACGACTCACCCTTTTAAAGTGTACAATTCAGGGGCGCCTGGGTGGCTCAGTCGGTTGAGTGTCCAACTTCAGCTCAGTTCATGATCTCACAGTTTGTGAGTTCGAGCCCCGTATCGGGTTTTCTGCTGTCAGCATGGAGCCTGCTTTGGATCCTCTGTCTCCCTCCCTCTCTGCCCCTCCCCGCCCAAAAAATAAATCTCACGGTTCCTGGGTTCGAGCCCCGCGTCGGGCTCTGTGCTGACAGATCAGAGCCTGGAGCCTGCTTCCGATTCTGTCTCTCTCTCTCTCTCTCTCTCTGCCCCTCCCTGCCTTAAGCTCTGTCTCTCTCTGTCTCAAAAATAAATAAAAAATTAAAAAATAAATAAACATTAAAAAAATAAAGTGTACAATTCAGTGGTGAGCATAGCATAACATACAGAGTTGTCCAATCACTATGTTGCATACGTGAAACTATTGTAACATTGTGTGTCAACTATACTTCAATAAAACAATGAGTGTACAGTACACTGGTTTCTAATATATTCACAGAATTTGTGCACCCCTCAGCACAGTCCATTCTAGAACATTTCTTCCCAAAAAAGAAACCCCGTAACTATTAGCAGGCACTCCCCATTTCCTCCTCTTCCCAGCCCCTGGCAACCACTCAGTTACCTGCTGTCTCTGTGGTGTTCCACTTAATGGAATCACACACTCTGTGTCCTTTTGTCACGGGTTTCTCTCACTGAACATCGTGTTTTCAAGCCTCATCGACGTGGTAGCAGGTATTGGTACTTCACTCCTTTTCCTGGCTGAGTAATACTCTTCTGGATGGATAGACCACACTTTTTTTGTATTCTGTTGCTGACTCCTTCACTCCTTCTACCTGGAATTTGGGGGTGGGGCTGGGGGAAGGGGAGCAATGGGAGAGGGAGGGAGCTGGGTGGGCTCGTATTTGAGAACAGAGGAAGGAGGGCCAGGGTTCTGAGGTGTCCTAGGCTACACTGCAGTCATAGCTTTTTTCTCCAGGTCAAGCCGGCCCCCTCCCCGTGCCTGCCTTCCAGAGCAGTATCTGCCCAGGGTCTGCAGCCAGAGTTCAGCTGCAGGTGGGCCAGCTGTCTGTCAGCTCCGTAGATGATAGCCTGCATTTCTAACACAGATCATCCACCACCAAGCAGTTATTTGATCACAGTCTTTACAGAGACCCCGCCCTTTAAAAATTTTTTTTAATGTTTATTTTTGAGAGAGAGAGACAGAGTGTGAGCGGAGGAGGGGCACAAAGAGAGGGAGACACAAAATCTGAAGCAGGCCCCAGGCTCTGTGAGCCTGATGTGGGGCTCGAACTCGTGAACCATGAGATCATGACCTGAGCCGAAGCTGGACACTTAACCAACTGAGCCACCCAGGCCCCCTGCCCCCTGCCCCCTTTGAAAGGGCAAGTGGTCTGCCGGCTGATAGTCATACCCCCGATCCTATGTAAAGGCATCTACCGTAAAGCACAGCAGAGAATCCTACAATACACTCGCTCCTTTTCACCTGTGACAGGTTTTAGCAGGAAGGGAGAAAGAGCTCGCCCTCTGTCCCTCCCCTACACATCGCCACCAAACCCGGTCATCCTCCCTGGTCTTGCTCAGATGCCGCTGGCCACTGCTGCCCATGGCAGCCTAGCATCAGTGATAACGGCAACTGCCCGTTACTAATGCTGCGACCTGACAGGTGTATCACAGACTTCTTGCAACAGCCTGTAAGCGAGGTGCTGCTGCACGGCCTCTTTCACAGACGAGGGCGCTGAGTCAGGTTAAGGAAACTTGCCGGTGGCCACCCTACTACCTGAAGCTGGGGTTCGAGTAGAACGTGGATTCTGATCCACACCATATGGCTTCTGGTCCTTTCTGGAACCCTATTGTCCAAAAAGCAGAGAGCGTGGATAGACAGAGACAGGGTCCAAGGACATTGGCTGTGGGGGTCTCCCAGCTGCCGAGCAAAAAAAGAACTTCAGGAAGGTCCCATAGAGTGAAGACAGAAAACAGCTCCTTGGAGGGGACACCAGTGGCTTCAGCAAGAGTAGTTTTCCTGGAGGAGTCGTGGGGGCCGGGCAGGGTGAGGAGAGAAGGGGAGAGGGAACAAAACCCCCACCTCAGGGAGTTTTGCTGTAAAGAACAGCAGAGGAGAGTGGCAGCCTGGAAGGGGTGCAGGGTTGTGGGTGTTTTGTTTTGCTTTGTTTTTTAAATGGGAATCACACAGCTTGTTCTCGGTGATGGAAACGGTCCAATAGAGGGCACATGGGGAGGGTGTAGGAGAGAGCTGCAGGGGACACGTCCCCGAAGCACACTCCTGGGGGGGGTTCTCCATGCACGGACAGAGGGCGGACATTCATCTGGACAGGGGCCGGGGCGGGGCGGGGGGGGGGAGGCGGATGGCACGTTACAGGTGCAGGTAGGAAGGCAGAGGCAGCAGTAGGAGCATGTGGGGCTTCTCTTCAACACGGGTCCCCCGTTCCCTGAGCCACAGGACCTGAAGCCACGCAGCTGAGTGAGGAGGTGGGGAGGTGATGACCGTCGTAAAAGAGGAGAAGGTGGTGGGGAGAACAGACCTGGGCGATAGGAGGCTCCACTGGGGGGTTTGCAAATAACAGCAGTCAGCTCAGTGGTGGGATTTCCTTTGCTTAGGGCTGTTGGGCTGAAGCGGGGAGGGTGGGGGAGGCAGGGCAGGCGGCTTAGACAGGCAAGGGAAGGAACGCATTGAGGGGCCGCGAATTCTAAGCCGGATGAGGAGGGAAGTGAGACCATAAAGGGGCACAAGGCATTGGCAGGATCTATGGGTCAAGCCAACTATAGCCCACGGGTCAAATCTAACCCACTGACCATTTTTCTCTTTTATTTTTTAAATTATTTTTTAAATGTTTACTTATTTTCAGAGAGAGAGAGAGAGAAAGAGAGAGCACGAGCAGGGGAAAAGCAGAGAGAGAGAATCCCAAGCAGGCTCTCTTCACACTGTCAGCACAGAGCCTGATGTGAGGCTCGATCTCACAAACTGTGAGATCATGACCTGAGGTGAATTCAATAGTCAGAAGCTTAACTGAGTACCCATTTATTATGGTAAAATGTATATAGTACAAAGTTGGCCATTTCCACCATTTTCTTTATTGTTTTTTATAAAATCGTAATTCCTATTAAGAGCTTTTATTCTTTTATTTTTTTAAATATTTATTTTTGAGAGAGAGAGAGAGTGTGTGTGTGTGAACCAGTGGGGGAGGGGCAGAGAAAGAGGAGACAGAGAATCCTAAGTGGGCTCAGAGCTGATGGCAGAGAGCCTGATGCGGGGCTCGAACTCAGGAACCGTGAGATCATGACTTGAGCTGAAATCATGACTGAGTCACCCAGACGCCTCCACCTGCCACCATTTTAAAGTGTACAATTTAGTGGCAACAATTACATTCCCAGTGTTGTGCAACCATCAATACTATTTCCAAAAATTTTCCATCACCCCAAACAGAAACATCATACTCCTTAAGCAATAACTCCCCAATCCGCCCCCTCACCCCACATAAACCCCCTCAGTAACCTCTGATCCACTTTTTGTCTCTGTGAATTTGCCTATCCTAGGTATTACATGCAGTGTAATCATATAATATGTGATCTTTTGTATCCTGGCTTAAAAAAAAAAACATTTATTTTTATTTATTTGAGAGTGAGAGAGAGCACAAGCGGGAGGGGCAGAGAAAGGGAGGGAGAGAATCCTAGTGCGCTCCGCACTGTCAGTGCAGAGCCCAATGCGGGGCTCGAAGCCATGAACTATGAGATCATGACCTGAGCCGAAATCAAGAGATCAAGAGTTGAATGCTTAACCGACTGAGGCACCTAGGCACCCCTGGCTTATGTTTTTTTAAGTTTATTTATTTGAGAGAGAGAGAGAGAGAGAGAGAGAGCGCGCGCGCGAGAGAGAGAGCATGAGTAGAGGAGGGACAGAAAGAGAATCCTAGGCAGGCTTGCACTGTCAAGTGCAGAGCCTAATCAGGGCTGGAACCCAGGAGCCATGAGGTCATGACCTGAGCCGAAGCTGGACACTTAACCTGCTGAGCCACTCAGGCACCCCAGTCCTAGCTTATTTTACTTTTCAAGGTTCATCGGTGCTGTGGTATATAGTAGCACTTCATTCCTTTTTGCCGCTAAATAACATTCCATTGTACAGATAGACCACATTTGCTTATCCTCTCTCATCAGTTGAGGGATAGTGGGTAGTGTGCACCTTTTGGCTACTGTGAATAATGCTGTTATGAACACTGGTATACAATTACCTGTTTGAGTCCCTGTTTTTATTCTAGAAGTGGAAATGCTGGGGCATATTACAACCTCTGCCAGGGTTTGTATGGCCCCTGAACTAAGAATGGTATGGTCCCCCCAAGATGTTCACATCCTAATCGGTGGAACCTGTTAATAAGTTACCTTACGTGGCCAAAGGGGCTTTGAAGAAGATACAACTGAGGTAAGGATCTTGAGCTGGGGAAATTATTCTGCACTGTCTGGGTGGGCTCAAGATCATCATAAAAGAGGCGGGGAGGGGGGGGAAGGGGTCAGAGTCTGAGAAGGAAATAAGGTAATAGAAGCAGAGGTCGGTAATAGAAGCAGAGGTCGCAGTGACCTCCTGGAGGGGGGTGTGGTGCCACCAGCCAAAAAAACGTGGGCAGCTTCTAGAAGCTGGAAAAGGTAAGGAAAGGAGTCTCCCCTAGAACTTTCAAAAGGAAAGAAGCTTTGGTGACACCATGATTTTAGCCAGATATAACCCTTTTGGACTTCTGACCCCCAGAGAATAAATCTGTATCGGCTTAGCAGCCTTGTGTTAGTTTGTTACAGTAGCAATGGGAAACCATCACAAATAACTTTTACATGCCCTTTGCAAAAAAAGTTTGCTGACCTGGAGGGTAGAGGCTCTAGGGGATTTTGCAGAGGGCACGGTGGACCCCGCTTGGGAGTCCTGAGAATGGGGGACAGCCTGGAGTTTGAGGGCTTCTTGTGTCACTTCGGGAAAGAGGGCTAAGTCTTGGGAGGGAGTTGGAGTGGGGTGGTGAGGGCAGGTATGATATTTCAGGCCTTGGGGAGGAGCAGGTGAGCCCCCAGCAGGCAGTTTCAGCACCTGTGGCAGAAATGGCCAGACCAGTCTGAGTGACAGCTACCAGGTTCCACCAAGGCAGTTCTGTAAGAGAAGAGCAAGGGGTAAACACACTTCTCCCAGCACTCACTCACTCATTCATTCATTCACCCATCCACCGAGGCACTGTAGACTTTGCTGGGTGTGTACAGTTACGTGGCCCTGTATCCTATGCTGCCTCCCAGGAAGTCATCATTTCCTGAGCACATTTCCTGTCCCCGCAGTGAGTCTTTCCAGGGACTGTGAAGTTAAGTGGTTTGGGATCTGTACTTAGAGAAACTGCCCAACAGGTTGCTTTAAGGATGGGAAAACACGCATGCAAAAATCTATAAGGTGCTGGGGAAATCTAATGATAATAATAGTTCCTAAAATAACAGTAACTCTTACTATTAGTTGGAATATTTTAATTAGGAGGCGCGATTTGGGCGGATCCTTGAAGGCGGATGGGATTGGGAAAGGCGGTGGGCAGGAGGGAGGACATTCCAAGGCAGGCGTGGTCTTCCTGAGCCAGGGGCCAACCCTCCAGGGGCCAGGGGAGGGGACGTGGGAGTGGGGACGGAAGCTGGCCACCACGGCGTCCCTCCCTCCCCGCCCTGGGCCGTCACCCGTAGTAAGAGCGCACCCTGGCGGAGGAGCAGGTCCCGTACTAGTTTAGCTATGAATGAGAAGCTGCGGCCCTCCGTCTCCTTCTGTCCAGCCGGCCCGCGGAGGGGGAAGGGGGTGGGGTGGGGTGGGTAATAGGCGGATACCCGGCAGCAGCCACCAGACCTCCGGGTCGCGCTGGCAGCCTGCTCCCGCGGCCGCTGCCGTCCTGGCCCGCCCCCACCCTCTCTCCCCACCGGGGCCCCCGTTTCGCCAGGCAGCCTCGGGATCTGAGGCGGCCGGCGCGCCCCCCTTTGCTCTCTCCAGCCCGGCTCCGGGATTCCCAGGCTCCGGAGCCCGGGGTGGGCGGCCAACTGGGCAGGCAGGGAGGGAGGGGGCTGGCCGGCCTCCGAAGTCGGCCCCGAGTTACATGTGGGAAGAGGTTGCTGTGACGCAAGTTTCCAGGGGGCCCTGGGCTCTGAGGGAGCGCGCCAGAGCGGCTCCTCTCCGTGCAGCTGCAACCGTGAAAAAGAAAAAGCCCCGAGCAGCACCCCAAGCCTCCTTCGCCACCGCGCTCGGGGTCCAGCTGCGCGCCCTCCGCCCCCCAGGGCCACCGAGCGCCGAGACCCTGCATCGGCCAGTCCCCGCCGGACCCCGGGCGCACGGGCTAGGCTCCCTCGCCGTGGCTGGCCCCTTTTTCTTTTTTCTTTCTTTCTCTCTCTCTCTCTCTCTCTCTCTCTTTTTTTTTTTTTTTTTTTTTGCAACGCTTGCCAACCTGTCAGCTGATGGACCTCATCACCCATAGTGGCGCATGTAGCTCGGCCGCAGCTCGCTCCATTCACGCCGCGCCCCCTCAGCCGGCCCACTGCCCCCGGCTCCCGGTGCCGGGGGGGTAGGGCCGCAGACCCTGGCCGCAAGCAGCCCCCGGGGGCCCGCGCCCCTCTCACCCGGGCCTCGCGCCGCCCGGGGGGCGCTGCAAATAGTCCTTTGTTTACATGCAATTCCTTACTCCGCGGAAGGAGGCCGGGGGAGTGCTGAGTTTTCACCAGCTGTTTCCCGCCTTGAAACAGACATCTGATCAGCTGCAAACACACACACACATACACACGCCCGGGGAGGCAGGCCGGAGAGACCTCCCTCCCGCCCCTCCCGCCCGCCTCCCTCCCCTCGCCGCCGCCGCCGCCGCCGCCGCCGCCGCCGCCAGCATCTGGGACCGGCCGTTTCTGCACCTCCGTCCGGCGCTGCCCTTTGATTCGGATTTCCATCTTGCATTCTCCGGCGGACCGCGGGACCCGGCTCGTGCAGAGGAGGGGGGCCGATCGCTATGGAGTATTTCATGGTGCCCACTCAGAAGGTGCCCTCTTTGCAACATTTCAGGAAAACAGAGAAAGAAGTGATAGGAGGGCTCTGTAGGTGTGTACTCCTCCTCCCCCCCACCCCCTTCCCATGATTGCAGCCCCTGGCCAGCCCGCCTAGGCTGGCGCGCGTGTGCGCACGCATGGCCCGCGCTGCCGACCCCGCTCGCCTTTCTTAGCCTCCGGGGCGGCTACAGCCCCGCGAGCTGGGCTTGCGCCGCCGGGGGACCCTCCTCCCCGGGAACGTGGGGGCCCCGAGCGGCCCTGGTCACTTTTGTCCGCTGCAGGCGGGCGAGTCGCGACGTTTGTAAATTGCAAACAGACCCACGTGGTTCTGCAGCAGTCCCGGCCATGCTTGGTGCTGGTGGCTTTCCCCCCCGCGCTTCCTCCTCCCCCCTCCCGCGGCGGCTTCCTTCCTCTCCCTCCTTCTTCGCTGTCTCTGGGTGCCCCCCTCCAAGGGGGCTTGGGGTGTTCGGGGCGCGCGTGGGGCTGCTGCGCGGTCTGCTACAATGCAGCCACGCCGCGGCTCTGGGCGCAGGGGGGGGGGAGGATCGGGGAGCCGGGTGGTGTGTTTGCTGGGAGCAGGGCTGCGGCGGGGTCGGGGGGTGTGCTCGAGTAGGGGCGCGGGGATGGGTGGGACCCGAGAGGCCGGCGCTGCCTGCCGGGGGCGCCGCAGACTTGGGCACGTTAGCGGCCGCTCTCTCGCTTGCAGCCCGCGCCCGGGCGCTGTTTACTAGCGAGGCCTGGACGTGACTCTGCAGCCCTCTTGGAGTAGGCGGACCTCCGCGCGCCGCCTCGCGGGAGCTGTAGTTCCCCGAGCCCCGCCGGTGCGGCATTGTGGGAGTTGTAGGCGCGCCCGGGCCACGCTTTCCTCGCACAAAGCTCGGCTCCCCCGGGCTGGATGGGCCAGGCAGGCCCGGTGCAGGCGCTTTTTGGGGAGGGGGCTCCAGAGGCCGCTCCTGGCCTCACAAGGCTGCTGCCTTCCGCACTCTGGTCTCGGCTGCAAACTTTCCCATCCACACCCCTTCCCCACCCCGCCAGCCCCAGCCATAAACCGAAAGCGTTCAGCCTCCCAGCCGTGTGGGTGCGTGGGTGCGTGATCCCAGGTCCTCGGCCCTCCCCAGGAGCCACTTCCCAAGTTTGGCCCGGGTTGCTCCAGATCCACCCTTTACCAAAGGGTGATGGGTGCGTGTACCACTCGCATCCCATTTCCCTGGACAGTGGTTAAAATGCACATGTCGGCAACTCTGATGGCCAGGATAAGGGCTTGGGCATCCGCACTGAACACCGCCTGCGGGACACGGTGGACCAGCGGCTGGGGCTCTCCTGTGTGCCCAAGTGTGGGATCTGCAGCCCCAGGACGGCCTTGCTGCTCGGGAGCGAAATGGCTCCCTAGGGCTAGGGCCACGTGCTCTGCCGCCAGGGCAGCCTGGGCGGGGCTTGAGGGAGGAGGAGTCCAGGGCGGTGTGGCCCAGGCTGGCGGACACCAGGGGCTGCAGAAATGAGGTTGGGGAAGGTTGCTGCTCTTGTGTACACACACCCCGCCCCGCCCCAGCGTTCCGACCTTAACAATTTTCAAGTTCAGGTTGGTGGGCAGCCAGAGTGGTGGTCCTTCCAGAAGGTCTACCTCTAGGACCTAGCTGTAATAAAAAAAATTTTTTTCTGCTGCTCTTAATAGGTTCTAGGGACTCGTTTTGCTGGATTTTTCTCATTGAATCTTCACAGTCTTCCTCCTGGGTTAAGCGGCCTTATGATTCCTGTGTGGTATGAAGACACAGGCTTGAGAAGCAAACAGTTACAGCAAGTGGTGGGGCTGGAACTTGAACCCTGATCCCAGAGACCTGCTCCTACCAGGAAGGGCTGGGCATTGGGGAGGTGAGGACAGGACTGGGCAGGACTATCTGTGCCTGATCCTGGGCAGGCTTGGCATAGTGGGACCTCCGGCCGCCAGGCCTGGACCTTAGTTGAATCCTCTCTTGGCCTCCTAGGACTCTGGCTTCACTCTGTCCCTGTCCCAAGCCCCACTTTAGGGGAGTCCAGCAGTCCCCAGGGGCCAAGTGTCCCAGGCGTGAACCTGCCTATCTGTGAGACCCTTGTAAGCTCATGCACTGGGTATGGCGTTGGGGCCTCTGTGTTTGTTCATTTTCAGAAGGAGCTGTGGCGGTGAGGTGGGGATCAAATGTGTGGGTGGGGCGGGACCTTCTGGCTGTGTGGACTGGCTTCTCAAGCTGGTGGACTTTGTTCCATCCTCAGTGCCTGAAGGGTTTCCTGTCTCTCTCATCCTTCTCCCAGCCCTGCTGGAGAGGGCCATACTGCACGGAGGGTCCCCGTATCTCCCCCATCCCAGCATTCCCCTTCATAGCTGCTCCTGCCCAAGCTGTGTGGTCTTGGCCTTGGGTTGTCTCAGTGCTCTCTGCTTCTGTAAAACAGAGCACCTGTAAAGGTTGGCTGTGTGTGTGGAAAGCACCTGGTATCTGTTAAAATGGCACGCACGCTTTTAGAAGCAGGAGCATTGTGGTCTCAGAGTGTTTACCTCCTGCCCTTGGTTGGGGGGAAAACAGACCAGTTCTCAGAAGGAGTTAGAGAACAGCTAGGGGCTTTGGAGTGTGTGCTGGGTCCTTGATCTGTTTTTTGCTTTATGTTTATTTTTGAGAGAGAGCGTGTGGCAGGGGCAGATGGAGGGGGGGGAGGGGACAAAAGATCTGAAGCAGACAGCAGAGAGCCTGATGCGGGGCTCGAACTCAGGAGCCGTGAGATCATGACCTGAGTCAAAGTCGGAAGCTTAACCAACTGAGCCACCCCGGTGCCCCCTTGATCCGGTTTTTATGAGGTACCTTCTCTGTGCTGGGAACCAAAACTGGCCCTGTCCTAAGAGCTCAGTCTCCCAGTACTAAAGAGTCTTGTCAGCCCCCTAAGAGAGATCTTGGGTTTTCTGGAGTCCTGGGTACAAACTCTAGAAAAAGAAGTCATCCTGTTTTCCTCATCTCTCTCTTTTTTCTTCCTCCCTCCCTCCCTCCTTCTCTCTGTCTTTTAATAACCCAAGCATACTCACGACCCCCAAGATTAAGAGTCACACGTTCTACCAACAAAGCCAGCCAGGTGCCTCCCTTTTCTGTGTCTTTAATTTTTTTAAATGTTTATTTATTTATTTTGAGAGAGAGAGAGAACAGGGGAGGGGCAGAGAGAGAGAGGGAGACAGAGGATCCCAAGCAGGCTCTGTGCAGAACCCGATGCAGGGCTCAATCCCACAAACCGTGAGATCATGACCTGAGCCAAAATCCAGAGGACGCTCAGTAGACTGAGCCAATCAGGTGCCCCTCATCTGTGTCTTTAAATTTCACCATGATTCTATGAAGTGAGGCAATGTTTCCCCATTCCCCAGGTGGGGAAACTGAGGCTTTGAAAGATGAAGTAGCTAAGCATGGGGTTCCACAGCTAGTAAGTGGCAGGGGTGGTTTGTACTTGAACACAGTTCAGGGAGCTCCCTCTGAGGAGCTGAGGAAGCCGTGGGGAGGGGAGAGAGGGAGAGGTGTTTCTGATGGGAACAGCCTAGACATGGTTTGCTCTGGGACCGAGGGCAGGGGCGGCAGGCTGGGCAGAGTGTGATGTATAGATACAAGCAGCGGGGCTGGGTGAAGTCCCTGGGCTGCTTCATACCTTCTGCAGAGGACGAGTGCCTTGGGCATCCTTGCTGAGGGTCAACTTCTTCCCTTCTGTCTTCCTTTTAGGGCATGAGGGAAATCCTGTGTGGGCTTTCCCACCTCACACTGTGGACACTGAGTGGCAGGTGTGTGCGTGACTTTGGGCAGTGTAAAACGAGACTTCCCAGTGGCTAATCTGAGGCTAGAGCCAGGCATGGGGGTGTAGGGGGATGGGGACTACATGCTTTTGGGCTGGGCACGAAGGACAGGTACAGGTCAGGATCCTGTCTTGAAGAGTGTGCTCCTGGGGCACCTGAGTGGCTCAGTCGGTCAAGTGTCCGATTTTGGCTCAGGTCATAATCGCAGTTCACGAGATCCAGCCCCATGTTAGGCTCTGTGCTGACAGACGGGAGCCTGGACCCTGCTTCGGATTCTGTGTCTCCTTCTCTCTCTGCCCCTCTCTAGCTCACACTCTGTTTCTCTCTCTGTCAGAAATAAATAAAAACATTAAAAAAAAAAAAAAGAGAGAGAGAGAGAGAGAAAGTGTGCTCCCTGTCCCATAAGCTCTGATTGGTATGCTGGTGTTATTCCCAGCGGGCTGTTTGAGGGTACTCTGGTATTAGGGTGGCAATCTTGGCGCCCAGGGCTGGTACCCACACAGTTCTTGACCACTGGCTGACCACTGCTGAGACCGGCTGTCACAGGGCAGTCTGGGAGGGCGAGAAGCAAGGGACACTGGGTGTCAGTGGACCAGGCTACCTTCACTGCTCCCCTGGGAGTCTGAAGTTGATGTGGAGGGGACAGAGGTCTTTCTAATTCCTGTAAATCATGTTTTTGTCTGCAAAACTCAGAATTGTGAGAAACTTTCAGGAATTGGCAGAAAAGCCCACTTTTATCTAGCACAGTATCAGCGGAATTAGCCATCCTTTATAGGAATGGCCGGTTGGTCAGCAATCAGGACCCCTGGTTGGCCAGCACTCCCACCAATCAGAACTCCCCGTTAGCCATGATTCCACCAATCAGAATCCCTGATTTGTCAACATTCCACCAATAAGAAACCCTGGTTGGTCCACATTCTGTTAAAGAAACGGTCCGCTGGTACTTCAGGGGGTATTTGGGTGAGTTACCCTTGAGGATCTCGGTGGCAACGAAAGTTCTCATAAGGAACTGCAGCTTTGGGGTGAAGTCTGTTTTCTGGGACTGAAGTCTGCGTTAGGTTAGCCAGCAGCTGGTTCCTGAACCAGGAAAGTGGGCTGATGGACTTAGCAAGAGGGAAAGGATGGATGGAACATTTGGAAGAACCAGGATGAGCCTGCCTCTGCCCGCTGCCTGGGTCCTTCATTGTCCTTTGGTCTCCCCAGCTCCTGGGCATCCTGGGGAGAAGGGAGGAGCTGAGGGTCTGCTCCCTAAAGCAGAGGTTTCCATGGGCAGATGAGCTGCCTGGTTGGGGAAGGTGGGGCTGAACTCTGGTTTCTGGGGGAGGGCTGTTGGGAGGGGCAGTTGAGGGGACTTGGCTGGGAGGCAGTGGGGGCTGGAAAGTGCAGCTGCACCCCGCTCTGCCTGACCTTTCATGGGCAGGTCACTTCTGTGCCTGTCCCACTGTCAGGAGGGGGCAGGGGCATTATCTGCTGAGGCCACACACAGGGCTCTGGTCAGCAGCGGGGACCATTTGTGAGCCATCGGTAGAGGGTGCTATCAGCAGGTGGGGGAGGGGAGCTGAGTTTTGGCTTGGCGTCTGCAGGTGCCTGTTAAGCCCTGGTCTGGCTATCTGACCTTGGGCGCTTCCCTTCCTTGGACCCTGGATTCTTCATTGCAACACAGCTACCCAGCCGGGTGTCCATGGGAGTCAGAGGGGGAATACTGTAAATGTTCTGTGATAGTATAAAGAGCATGATGTGCACACCACAGGCTTTGCCCTTTCTACAGGGGTAATTCTGTCTGGGTGTCTGGCTCTGTGGGACGGTGCAGAGCCCGCTCTGTCCTGTGGGTAAGAGCAGGGGTCTGGGATCAGGGTTCAAGTCCCAGCCCCAGCACTTGCTGGAGCTGTTCCCTTCCCAAGTCTGTGCCCTCAATCCACACAGGAGTCCTAAGGCCACTGGACTCAGAGAAAGATTGTGACAATTCAATGAGAAAATTCCAGCAAAACAAGTCAGCATAGAACTCAAGACTTTTTTTTTTTTTTTTTTTTTAAAGTAAGCTCTACCTCCAACGTGTGGCTCAAACTCACAACCCCAGCCAGGCTCCCCACCCCACCTCTTCTTTAATCCACCCACCACAGAGGGTCTCAAGGGCACTGCTAGACCAGGGGAGCCTGGACTAGGTTCTAGCCCCCCACAAAGGGCAGGCGAGCCACTGCACATCAGATCTCCGACCTGCATCCTCTCTGTTGCTCTCTCCAGCCACCCTGTCACCTCCACTGTAGGGGCAGGGAAACTGGGAGAAGTGAGGTGCCCCTGGCCTAGAAGTGGGGACCCAGATGACTGGCAGTCTTACTCTAAAACTCTGTCCCTTCTCACTGAGTCCTAAGTCTCATCGGTAAGGAAAGGGTTGTGGACCCCCTTTCCAGCATCGATATTCCAAGGCCCTGAGACAAAAGGCCTGAAGGAGGGGGCCCAGGGAGGCCGTGGGGGTGCTGGTGGAGGAGAGGGCTTGTGTGTGGACCCCCAGCTGCAGCAGACGTGGAGCCTACTCTTAGCCCACCCTCCATGGACTACCCTGTCTGTCAGGAGAGGAGGCCAAGGCCCAGGAAGGGGCATAGACAAGTCCAGGGTCCCGCAGGCCTGGAGTGGGAGAGACGGGGTGGGCTGGTGTGGGGGTGGGGGGCAGGAAAAGCCTTGCCTCTCTCCAGCTGTTGCAGATGCGTTCTCCTGGGTTTCTTAACAAACTTCTTTCGGTCTGGGGATGGGCACAGGGGCTTGGGCACCTCTTGGAGCCCAGGGTCCCCATCAATGGAACAAGGCTGCCCGCCGTCCTTTCCCCGTTCCTCCAGCACCAGTGGAGTGAGCTCTCTTGGCCCAGGCCTGGAACAGGTCACCCCAGGAGGGCCCCTCAGGAAGAAGCCAGGGCTGTGGCTTTGGGTGGGGCTGGTGGCCTCTTCTGGGAGCCCAGCATCTGGAAGCCATCAGGCCAGGGGCGGGGGGGAGTTTCAGGAGAGGGCCGGGAAAGGGGGAATGCCTCCTCCAGGCCACACACAGGCCCACCCCTCGGGAGCAGTGGCGTTGGGCCCACAGGCCCTGCTGCTGTCTTTGCCTCCTGCCAATGCCTCTGGGCCCATAGCCTCTCCCCCTTCTGCTGGCTGCCTTCTCTCTCACCCCACGAGCTGCTGCTCCTGTAAGATGCGATCACATAATATGCAATAACATTGCCCACTGCATGCTGGGAGCCTTGCTCCTCTGGTACAGGGTGGGCCTGCTTCTTGGGGTGGGTGGGTGGGTGGGTTTGGGGGGGAAGTGTCTCCAGGGGTGGTGGGCCCGTGTCCCCTTCTTGGAGTGAGTGCTTCCTGTGTTGGTTTTGAAGTCTTTGCATGGGGTGTCTGGGGCCAGGCTGGGGGCTTACAGATGAGTGTAAGCCAGAGATGTGGCTGTGGGGATGGGGAACGATCTTTCTCAGTCCTGAAGCCTGCAGGGCCAAAGGAGGGCGTCCAGGTGCACAGCAAGATGCTCAGAGGTGTCCCAGGGACAGGTGTCTCCAATTGTTCTCTGGGACCACCTGCATCAGAATCACAGAGATTCTTGTTAACCATTCAGGCTTCTGGGCCGCACCAGACACGGGGCGGGATCTGACGCTGAGCACTTAAACACCCAGGCATCCCAGGGCCTACAGCTCCATCACCCTCCTGATCTGCGGGGGGCCTAGGCATCTGACAGATCTGGCATCGTTCGCAGTGGAGGGGTGAAAGTTACGCTAGGAGCCCACTGGAGATGAATTGTAAAGACAGGGTCCCACTGGGGCAGGGCACGAGGGCACCCAGCCTGAGTATGTCTTTGTCCTTCCCTGCAGCCTCGCTAACATTCCACTGACCCCTGAGACGCAGCGGGACCAGGAGCGGCGGATTCGGAGGGAGATCGCCAATAGCAACGAACGGAGGCGCATGCAGAGCATCAACGCGGGCTTCCAGTCCCTCAAGACCCTCATTCCCCACACAGATGGAGAGAAGCTCAGCAAGGTGGGCTAGGGTCCAGAAGGCTTCCTGGAGGAGGTAGTGGGCTCAAGTGGGGAGAAGAAAGTGAGCTTTGACAGATGTTGCCTGCGGGGGTCCCTGACTTGTCCCTCCCACCCTCAGGCAGCCATTCTCCAGCAGACGGCGGAGTACATCTTCTCCCTGGAGCAGGAGAAGACCAGGCTCCTGCAGCAGAACACACAGCTCAAGCGCTTTATCCAGGTAGCGCCCCGTGGAGGCCACCTCCTACCATAGTGCCCTGCCCCCCGTCCTGACTCCGGTTCCCTGGTGTGGGCGTGTCCCAGCTCAGCGGTGGCCTGGGACTCCCAATGTGGTTGCGGGTTGCATCTTCCCTATTGACCTGCCTACTTCAGGCACTTGCCTTCCTGCCTCAGCCTCAGTTTACCCATCGGTCAAGTGCAGCGGGGTGGGCTCTGGAAGGAACCAGGTGATTTCCGGAATCACCTTTCTGGCCTTTGGGTGTTTGTTGGATTTGCAGAATAGGACGTCCTAGAACCGGTGCAGGCGCATCTGGGCTTGGCAGCCTTGGGGGGCTGTGAGGGAGCCCCCGACTCCCCTGTTGGTGGTGGTGGTGGTGTGAGTAGTGTGGGGGTGTCACGGTGCACTCACTGGCCCCTTGGGGTCTCCAGGAGCTGAGCGGCTCATCCCCCAAGCGGCGGCGGGCAGAGGATAAGGATGAGGGCATCGGCTCGCCAGACATCTGGGAAGACGAGAAGGCAGAGGATCTGCGTCGGGAGATGATCGAGCTTCGGCAGCAGCTGGACAAGGAGCGCTCAGTGCGCATGATGCTGGAGGAGCAGGTGAGGCTCTTGGGTGGATCAGTTAACCTGCAGGAGCACCTGCTTTGTGCTAGGCCTACGAGTGGGGGGCTCGGTGGGAAGCAGAGCAGACAGGTCCCTGACCTCGGAGGTCACTGTCTGCATGGGGTGGAGGGACATTTGTTAGAGGATTTCACACGGCTGGAATAAAACACGGCTGCAATAAAGTCCATGTACGAATGGTGGGCACCAGGGAGGGGGATTTGGGCCGGTTCCAGGAGGCTATGCCACGGCTTCTCCGTGCAAGTGACTAGAGCTGAGGTGGGGAGGTTGAGTCTCCCAGTTAACCACGCAGAGAGAGAAGGGTGCTGCACGCAGAACAGCACGGGCCAGGGCTCGAGGTGGGAGGGATCAGGGCATGAGGGAGGCCTGGCCGGAGAGGAGATGAGTCATGGGGGGCCTGGCAGGCTGCGCTAAGGACTTTGGTCTCTACCCCGAGGGTGGACCAGCTCCATGTGAGGGTTTGCAGCGGGAGTGAATGGCCTCTTGGCGAAGCGCAGAGCTTGGGGAGGCTGACTGCGGTCCCGAGGGCCCCGCACAGAGTCTGGGGGGGGGGCGCCAGGGTGTGGTCTGGGGCCCACCCCCCTGAGCCTGTTGCTCTGCCACCAGGTGCGCTCGCTGGAGGCCCACATGTACCCAGAAAAGCTCAAGGTGATTGCACAGCAGGTGCAGCTGCAGCAGCAGCAGGAGCAGGTGCGGCTGCTGCACCAGGAGAAACTGGAGCGGGAACAGCAGCACCTTCGGACCCAGGTGAGCAGGCCGCGTCTGCCAGGGCCTCTGCGACGCCGTTCCGTAGCTCTGTGGCCTGGCGGTCCTGGCTGCCAGGTGTCCTGCATACATTATTACGTTGAGTCCTCGTAGCAGCCCTTCGAGGCCAGAGCTTTTATTCTCCCAACTTTCCTGATGGCAAAACTGAGGCACAGAACGGTTAAATTGCACGCCCACTCACGACCCTCAGCCACCTGGCTGTCTAAACCCAGAGTCCACACTCCTGCCCACCACCGTATTTGTTAGATGTTGACGTGCTTGCTTGGCACCGGAAGAGGGAAGGGGCCATGAGATCTCAGACGACTGGAGGCCCCTCTCTGCACCACCTTTTCCTCATTTCTTTTTATTTCTTTTTATTTTATTATTATTATTTTTTTATTTATTTTTGAGAGACAGAGAGAGACAGCACGAGCAGGGGAGGGTCAGAGAGAGGGAGACACAGAATCCGAAGCAGGCTCCAGGCTCTGAGCTAGCTGTCAGCACAGAGCCCGACGCGGGGCTCGAACCCACGAACTGTGAGATCATGACCTGAGCCGAAGTTGGACACTTAACCGAGGCGCCCCCATTTCTTAAAATAAGAGAGGTGGGCCACACATTGGCCGCGTCCCTGGGAGTGAAGGAGTTCAGGGGCGGGGGCGTTTGACAGAGGCTCTGTCAGAGGCAGAGTGTTTGGGGGCCATCCTGTGCCCTCACTGAGCGTCAGGAGGGAAAGGGCAGCTCCTGGAACCTTCAGAAAAAGACTGAGGGCCTCTGTCTTGCAGCTCCTGCCCCCCCCGGCCCCCACCCACCACCCCACAGTGATCGTGCCGGCGCCACCCCCTCCCTCCCACCACATCAATGTCGTCACCATGGGCCCCTCCTCGGTCATCAACTCTGTTTCCACGTCCCGGCAAAATCTGGACACAATTGTGCAGGTACCTGGGCTTGGGGAGGGAGCAACATGTCATGGGGAGATGTGTGAGAGCCAGGGGCTGTAGGGGATGGAGACGGGGCTTGAATACAGCAGGAAGAAGGTCTGGCAGCTGAACGTCTCCATCCCCGAATTTCCCTTTCTGTGTCTGCGGTAGGAGGTGTCTCTGGAGAAGATTTGGGGCAGAGACGGGGACAGCATGGCCTGGAAGACCCTATCTCTTCTCTCCATGGGGTTTGCTGAGAGGGTTCTTTGCTCCCTGAGCCTCCTGGTTTCAGGTTCCTGCATCCAGCTCTTGCTTGGCTCCAGAGCCTCCTCTCAGCTCCGTGTGCCAGGACCTGGGATGGGATGCAGGTGGCAGTGGCTGAATGGGGGACAGTTAAGCCTCCTTCACAGATAATGAGCAGAGTGGGTCAGGCCTGAAGTCTGCTGTGCCCCACTTTGGGTGGCATCCCTTGGGAGAACCCAACAGCATCCCAAGGAAAGAAAAACAACAAAACAACAACAACAAAAACCCACCAACCCCTGCAACTTTAGTTGCACATGCATGCAGCAAATTGAAGAATAAAGTTAATAAGAGACATCCCATAAGTGAACAGGCAGACTTTGAAATATATAAATGAAAGATGCATGTGACTTCCAGGTGGCCCTGAACTGTGATCGCCAAGGAGTTTTCCAGCTCAGCAGAGGACTTCCAAATGTGTGTTTCCCCTGTATTCTGGCAGGCTGGCTGCTGTCTTGCCAGCCCTATTTCTGGATCTTTCTGTGTGTGTGTGTGTATGGGGCATAGTGGCTGTCCCAGTGTCCCCAGCCACCCTCATCGCAGCCTGTCTCCCCCCCCAGGCGATCCAGCACATCGAGGGCACCCAGGAAAGGCAGGAGCAGGAGGAGGAGCAGCGACGAGCCGTCATCGTGAAGCCAGGCCGCAGCTGCCCCGAGGCCCACGCCTCCGACACTGCCTCCGATTCAGAGGCCTCGGACAGCGACGCCATGGACCAGAGCCGGGAGGAGCCAGCAGGGAATGGGGGGCTTCCCTGACCACCCCCCAGCCCTCCTCTCCCCTCTTGGGGCTGGAGGGGGCCGGGGGGCAGCTACAGGGAGCAAACACAGGTGAACGAGTGAGGAATTTTTACAAAATTACGACGTCATTTGGGTCTCTTTTATGACCTCTTTTTCAATACTGTAAATCGACCTTTGAGCAAAGCCACCCGACCTGAGGTCCCCGGGGGCTGGGGTGGCAGGAGTGTGTTGGGAGCACCGGGACACCTGGGGCTGGGCCTCGCCCCGGAGGCTGGGGGAAGCTGACACAGGTGCCTGGCCTCTCTCCGCCAAAAATCATTTTTTCATTTAAACATGTTTTAAAGAACAGGGAAAAAATCAAACAAAACCCCAAGGTATGCTGCCCTCCCCAGAGCCAGCCCTAGACCGGCAGTTTTTGACTCCTTCCCTCCTCTTTTTGGTTTTTTCCTTTCTCCTTTAAGCACTTACATGGGTTGGGGGTCTGGCTGGGTCGGGGCTCTCTGGGGACCCGGGGGTCTACGTTGCTTCTCGGTTGGGGTTTGCTGCTGCCCTTCTCCCCTCCCCTCCCGGCCTCGGCTCAGCACGAGGATTTCCCCACCACCACCACCCAGCCCCACCCCACCCTCCAGGTTTCCCATCTTCCACCCCAAAAATGTCTTTGTCTCTCTCTTTTTGTTTTGTTTGTTGTTGGTTCTTTTTGGTTTTGGTTTTTATCTTTTTTGTTTTTTTTTTTGGTTTTTTTTTGGTTTTTTTTTTTTTTTTTACAATTTTGAGGTCTTTGTGTTCAAGGAGAAGCTATTATATTTTGTTAAGAAAGTGGGGGGAAAACCAAGAGGCCACCGTGCCTTTATAAAGAAACAAAATAAAGTTTGTACTTTGTTTTTTAGACTCTGTGTCTGTGGAGTGTGTGCTGTCCTGAGGATCTGGGAAAGGCTTCCCCAAGTAGGGCATGGGGGTGCTCTGGGGGCCCACCACAGGGGCCTGGACGTGGCCGAGCACAGTGACCTCCCCCAGCGGGAGTGTGGTGTTGCGATGAGAAATCAGGGTCCAAACGTCCTGGGATGATTCCTGGGATTGTCCAAAGATGGGAGATGGTGTTGGGAGTGGGAAGGGCGGCTCCCAGCTCCTTGGTGGGAGGCAAGGAGAGAATGAACCACCAAGCCACAGCTTCCTATCTCTTAGAGAACGGACAAGGATGTTCAGGGGTCCTGGTAGTCCCTAGGCTTCGCTACTTCCTCATCTTGTGTAACCTCCCTGAACCTCAGTCTCCCCATCTATAGAAAGGAAGTCAGTTCCTCCTTGGGCGAGCTGGTTCATCTTTGAGCATCAGGTTCTTCATCTGAAGTTGGAAATTAGTGGCACAGGGGCATTTCATCTTATTCGGTAGGGAGACAGACCTTTAACTTTTTTTTTTTTTTTTTAATCTTGTGTGAGAGCAAGAGTGGGGAAGGGACAGAAAGAGGGAGAGAGAGAATCCAAGGCAGGCTCTGTACCATCAGCACAGGGCTTGACGCAGGGCTCACCAACCATGAGATCATGATGTGAGCTGAAACGAAGAGTCGGACACTTAACTGAGTCACCTAGGCGCCCCGGACCTATAACTCTCTTAATCCTCTGTGACCAGAGCCATCTTTACAAAGTGCCCCCCCTTGACTTGCTTTTCCTCATGCACATATTGTGGCAGGTATTTGGGGACTGAGGCCAGAGCAGAATAGCCAGTTTACATCTCACCCCTACAATGAATGCTTCTAGACATTGAATAGAAAGGTAGGCAGGAGGCTGAACTTTTTTTTTTTTTTTTTAGAAATTGTAATATATATATATTTTAGGTGAAATTCAAATAACTTAAGTATTTTAAAGTGAACAATTCAGAGGCATTTAGTATATTCACACTGTGTACAACTGCCACCTCTGTTCACTTCTAAAACATTTCTATTACTCCAGAATGAACCTCTTACCCGCTAATGGGTCTCTCCCCATTCTTCCCTCCTCCCTGCCCTTGACAAGCACCAATCAATCTGCTTTCTGTTTCTAGTGTCAAAAAAGATTTTTTACAACATTTATTTATTTTTGAGACAGAGACAGAGTGTGAGCTGGGGAGGGGCAGAGAGAGAGGGAGACACAGAATCCAAAGCAGGCTCCAGGCTCTGAGCTGTTAGCACAGAACACGGAGTAGCGTTCGGACCCACAAACCGGGAGATGATGACCTGAGGCAAGTTGGTTGCTTAACCAACTGAGCAACCCATGTGCCCCTCTGTTTTTAGTGTTTTAAAAATATGAAAGTGTAATTTCCATTTGGTAAAATTCACTTTTTATTTTTTGGTTGTGTGAGTTTTGATAAATGTATACAGTTGTGGAACCATCACCCCAATCAAGGTATGAGTTTCCTTCTCCTCAGTGTTCCTCATTGTTCCTTTGTGTAGTCCAGACCCCGGCAACTACACTGATCAGTTCCTATAGTTTTTTTTTTTCCAAAATCTCATAACTGGGATCATACAATGTTTGGTCTTTGGTATCCAGCTTCCTTCAGTTAGCATTCTAACTGTAATGTTCTTTTTTGGGGGTCTGTCTAGCTTAATTCACAAAATTACATTAAAATGCGTGTCTGAGGGGAGGGGCTTAGCTAGGATCTAGGTGGGGATGGCCCTTTCCCAAGGCCAGCTGAGCGACCCTTTTCTCTGCTAGGTGCAAAGCGCGCTGGACGGGTTCCGTCCTGCTGCTAAGAAGATCAATAGAGGGCGCTGTGGGCCCAGAACGCGAGGCCCAGAGAGGGCCGAGGCTCCGCCTCTCTCCGGTGCCCGCGGGGCTGCTCAGCTCCTATAGGCTAGAGGAGGAACTTGGGGGCGGGGCCGGAAAGTCCCCTCATCCGACTCGCAGTGGCGCGCCCGGGGATTCTAGGCGGTCTCCCCTGCAGGCGGCGGAAGTCAGGGGGGCGGCCGCGGCCCCTCCCCTTCCCGGACTCGTCCCCCGCCCCCACCTCCTCGGCGCGCATGCTCTTTGGCGCTTCAGTCGGCCTTGCGCGCGCTCCGGCCCATCTGTTCCTCTGGTCCCGCCCCTGATCGCGGCCCCGCGCAGTCTCACGTACGCCTCGCACGCATACGCCGCAAACGTGCGGCTTCCGCGTGTTCCCCGCTCGGAGGCGCTCGCCCGCTTTCTCCCGCGCTCGCCTGCGCTGAGGACGCGCCCTGCGGCTGGGTGCCGTAGCCCTGCGGAGGTCCTACGGTGCTCTAGAGGCCGCAGTGGAAAGAACAGGTGACGTTAAGTTTAAGCCACAGTATCCGCAACATTGTCATTTCATCCCAGGTGATGAATGTAAGACGCTACGCACGAAATACCTCATTCTTTCTTTTCTTCCTGCCATGTTTGGGAACCTTGTACGTATTCTGCCCTGACCGCATCTAAGTGCGGATGGCCATGGGCCCAAGGCATGCGACGCGTGGGGCAGCGACAGGGTCCAGGGTCAGCAGCTACATGTAGGGTGGCTCTAGTCCAGGGTCAGCAGCCACGTGTTGGGTGGCTACGGTCCAGGTGGCCACCCCACCTGGGAGCCAGGCCTGGTGGTCTGGAAGGGCGTAGCGTCCTGCGGGCTTTGTGCACACTGGCCCGGAAGGAGGAATAAGTGGAGAAGTGGGAATGGGTTGGTGTAAGACTTCCGAGCCCTGCTAAGAAGCTTGGATTTTATATCTTGTGAAGGGGTGGGCGTCTAGGAGGGACGTGATCAAGGCTGTGTTCAACAACTACCCCCCCCTTTTTTCTTTTAAAGTTTGTTTATTTATTTTTGAGAGAGACCGCAAGTAGGGGAGGGGCAGAGCACGAGAGGGAGACACAGCATCTGAAGCAGGCTCCAGGCTCCGAGCTGTCAGCAGAGAGCCTGATGCGGGGGCTGGAACCCACACACGGTGAGATCATACCTGAGCGAGAGTGGGTCACTTAACTGACTGAGCCACCCAGGCACCCCAGTGAAACCACTTTATTGAAATATTGCATGATACACACTCAGAAGAGGAGTATAGCTTATGTGTTTAGCTCCGTGAATTTTCACAAACTCAATATATATCCATGTACCCAGCACCCCGGACCCAAGCTCTCAAGTGGTTTTTTTAAACTTAAAAAAAAAATTGTGGAAATAGAGGTACAGGGAGGTGGTACTGTGCACCCTTCTCCCAGCCTCCGCCAGTGTCAACATGTTGCATTCCTGAAGTATGCCCCCAAGACCAGGTTATTGTGATTGGTGCAGTGCCCCAGGCTTATTTGGATTTTACCAGTTTCACGTTTGGTTTATGTAGGCGTGTATAATAGTTGCACACCATTTTGCACCAGCCATGTATGAGTTGCTCTGCATCCTTACCAGCAGTTGGTATTGTCAGAACATAATGACACAGGAGCACCTGGGTGGCTCAGTTGCTTAAGCATCCGACTCCTCATTTCGGCTCAGGTCATGATTTCGTGGTTCGTGAGTTCAATCCCTGCATTGGGCTCTGTGCTGATGGCTTGGAGCCGTCTTGGGATTCTCTCTCTTCCTCTCTCTCTGCCTCTCCCCTGTGTGCGAGCATGTGCGCGCTCTCTCTCTCTCTCTCTCTCTCAAAATAAACTTAAAAAACATATAATGACACATATTCAGCCATTCTGGTAGGTGTAGCGTAAAACCTCACAACTGTTTAATTTCTGTCACTGTGGACTAGTTTTGCCTATTTAATTTTGTTTGTTTAAAATATTTTTAATGTTTATTTACTTTTGATGGAGAGGGAGAGAGGGAGACACAGAATCTGAAGCAGGCTCCAGGCTCTGAGCTGTCAGCACAGAGCCTGACGTGGGGCTCGGACCCACTGACTGTGTCACGACCTGAGCTGAGGACGGACGCTCTGAGCCACCTAGGCGCCCTTAATTTTTTTTTTTTTTTTTACTGTTTATTTCTTTATTTTGCGAGGGAGAACAGGGGAGGGAATGGGAGAGAGAGGATCCCAAGCAGGCTCTGCGCTGACTCCAACACAGGGTTCCATCTCACCCAGGAGATCAGGACCTGAGCTTTAATCAAGAGTCGGACGCTTAACCGACTGAGGCACCCAGGTGGCCCTAGTTTTGCCTATTTTAGATCTTCGTACAAATCGTATAGTACACTGTTCTTGTCTGGATTTTTCTGCTCAATACAGTGTCTCCGAGGTTCATTTTATGTTTTTGTGTGTATCAGCAGTTTATTCATTTTTATGGCCAACTGTATTCTGTGGTGTGAATATACCACAGTTGATTGAGCCATTTGCCCAGTGGCGGACATTTAGGTTGTTTCCAGCTTACAGCTATCATGAATGTATATGTTTCAGAATATACTGTCCCCCAACATAGATTGTGCAATTTCCCCTTCTCTCTGAGTGCGAGCTGGTAAGGTGGTAGTGGAGGAGACGATACATCCTGAGCGTGTACCATTGACCTTTGGTGGCGGGTTCTTTGGGAGGGGACTGGGCATTCTTGTTTCCTGGTGGCCTCCCCTGGCCTATTTTAAGCGTCTGTGTTGGGATAAACCTCATGGAAATGGGGGCGCCTGGGTGGCTCAGTCAGTTAAGCTCCAGACTTCAGCTCAGGTCGTGATCTCACCGTTCCTGGGTTCGAGCCCCGCATTGGGCTCTGTGCGGACAGCTCAGAGCCTGGAGCCGCTTCAGATGCTGTGTCTCCCTCCCTTTCTCTGCCCCTTCCCAACTCATGCTATGTCTCTCTCTGTATCTCAAAACCGAATAAACATTAAAAAAAAAAAAACCTTATGGAAATTCACGTCTGCTCTGACGTTCTCAAGGATCAGTACATTACAAGGCGTCCTTCTTACGAAGATCCTCAGAAGAAATTCCTGTGGAGTCTCAGTAGCAGAAATAATTTCATTTCTCCTGAGCTGCTGGTTTGTTCTTACTTTAAGGACACAGAGAATTGGCAAGTGATCAAGTTACACACATGTGAGGTCCTTACGTATGAAGCGCCGTTTGCTTTTGTATCAGCCTTACGAATGGCTCCGTTTTGTGTGCTGGCCTCTCTGTGGTTTCCTTCTACTCTTTCAGTGCTTGCTTTCTTGTTATACTTTATGAACATCTGGGAGGCACCTTTAGGCTTTTCTGGCACACGGTGGGTTATAATAAATCAGTGCCGCTTACGCCATGACTCGGGGGCATCTTCGGCAGGGGAGCTGTTGCCCCAGCTCTGGGTGTGTTTGAAGGGCTGTCTAGCAGAAGTGGGAGCCTTCCTGTGACCTCAGCCTCCTTAGCGGTCGGGGAACTGGCCTCAGACTGGCTCAGACAAGTGTGGAAGCACAAGCAAATCCTCCAGCTGCCTCTGGAGCCGCTGCGGCTGCCGCGTTATCCTTCGCCCCGGCTTTTGTTGGCTGTGGCTCTACCCTGTCCCACCCGAGCCCTTCCCGGTGTCCCTTCTTCCCCAGCTGCCTGTGTGCTTTCCTGGATGCTGCTGACCTTGTGGTGTCCGTCGTTTTGATCCTCGAGTTTTGCTCTCTCTCCCCTTGCCCTACAAGTCCTGGGCTGGGGGTAGAGTTAGTATCGCCCCTGCGTTGGTCCCCTCCCCTCTCTGGCCCTGCCAGATTGCAGGGTTCTTGTGCTGATGGACAGGAGCACGTGCTGACCGAGACGAGGGGGTAGGACTGGGGGCCGTGGTTCCTAAATGCAGCAGCTGTAGAAAGGAATGCGCTCCCCAAACCCACTCTCCCCCTGCCACACCCCGGGTGCTGAAAAGGAGCTGAGACTGACAGCTGCAGAGTTTCCTGAATTAGGGGGCCTAAGTCACAGGTTCCCCCGCAGTGCGGCCTGTTTTAGCAGAGAGCCTCAGGATCAGATGAAGGAGGAAGAAGGAAAGGGACTGGAAGAAGGCCGCAGGTGCTGCACACGTAGCAGAGAGAGATCAGAGATCAGCTCGTCTGTCCCCCATTGTCTCGCCCTGTGGGAGATGAAGAGGATGTTCTGAAAATCCCAAGAGAGAACTGATGAAAATCTCCTGTTCTCTTATTGAGAGAAGGAAGTGTCGGTGGGGCTGGGCAGACACTGAGGGCTAATGGGGGGCTGCTGGTTTGAGATCCGGGGAGAGGCGTTCTCCATTCTCCAGGGGATCCTCGTGGTGCGTGTCCCTGGCTTTCAGTGGGAAGGTGAAGTGGCAGGTGCGGAGGTGACCTGGAGCACCGTGCCTGGTTCTGGGCCTCATCGCATTCAAAAGAGCAGGGCTAGCACTCTCTGGTAGTGAGTTCCCTGCCCTTGGGGGTATTCAGTCAGAGGCTGCGCAGATAAGAGTTTTTTGTGGAGGAGGAAAATCCTCACGGTGAAGGTCACTTTCTGCGCTGTGTTAGCACTGAATATAGAGCAGATCCAGATGCGGCGGCCTGCCTGGTCTGGGTCCGACCCTGCTTTCTCGGTCCCTCAAGGAACTGTTGAGGTATGGACTGACCTAGGAAATCAGTTGCCAAAGAGGGACCAAACTACAGGGACTGTGTGAGGCTGAGGACCCTTACGTGGAGGCTCTGGCAGCTTCTGTCCAAAGACTGAGCTGGAGAGAGGAGGGCATTGCTCTGGGCAGGCGGCGGCGCAGCGGAGGGTGGGTGGTGTGGGGTGAAACCGGCGTGGAGCCCTTACAGGGCCGAGTGAGCGCTCTTTCACAATTACGACTTGGGAGTTTCTCTGCAGTTGAGTCTACCCTCCTTTTTAATCTCTCACTTTCCAAACAGGGTGTCCTTTTTCTTTGATTTTTAAAAATTGTGGTTAAAATTTACCACTTTAATCCTTTTTAATTTTTAATTCACTGGCATGAAGCACATTCACAGTGTTGTGCAGCCATCACCACTGTCCTCCGGAATGTTTTCATTATTCTAAATAGAAACTCTGTACCCATTAAACGCTAACTCCCGGGCCCCCTTCCCTCCACCCCAGCACCTACCGTCTACTTTCTGTCTCTCTGACTTTTTTTTTGTTTGTTTTTAGTCTTTTCAACTTTTCTAGGTGCCTCATATAAGTGCATTCATACAATCTCTCTCTCTTATGAACTGACTTGAGTCGCCCCAACATTCGCGTTGAATTTCTAACTCCTAGTATCTCAGAATGTGACTGTACTTGGATACGGGGTCTGTACACAGGTGGTTATGGTAAAATGAGGTCACATGGGTGGCCCCTGACCCGATGTGATTGGTGTCCATACAAGAAGAGGAGATTAGGACACGGATAGCACAGACCAAGAGGTGACCGTGTGAGGAAGACGCAGTGAGAAAAGGTGGCCTTCTACAAGCCATGCAGAGAGGGCTCACAAGAAACCAATCTTGCCGGCACCTTGATCTTGGACTTCAGGCTCCAGAGCTACGAGAAATAAATTTCTGCTGTTTAAGCTGCCTGGTCTGAGGTGTTTTGTTATGATGCCCCGGCAAACAAATACATTGTCCTTTTGTGATTGGTTCATTTCATTTAGCATTAGCATTTCAAATGCTCATCCGTGTTGTAACATGTATTAGAAGTTCGTCTTTTATGGCCTGAATTATGTCCCACTGTATGGATAGACCACATTTGGTTCATGTGTTCATCTGCTGACGGACCCCTGGGTTGTTTATTGTGCCGCTGTGAACATGGCTCTGCAAGGCCTGTTTGAACCCTAACAGGGCGTCCACAAGTCACGTGCAGTGAGCCCTGTAGACATCCTGCGGCTCACGTTTTCCCGTTCTGCTCTGGTGGCTTTCTCTGGCCCTTCAGCCTGTGTCTTTCCCTGTTCTCCCCCACAGCCCTCCACCACCTTTCCCCAACGGGCCAATTCCACTCTTCCCCTGACAGCATTCACTTGGATCGATGGGAGAAGCTGTGACTTTGTGAGTCAGGCACATCTGGGTTCAAATTCAGGCCACTCTGCCCCAATGAGGTGATGTTGAACAAGTTACTGCAGCAGTCTGAGCCTCGGCCTTCTCACTGTGACATGTGGGTGGCGTGCCCACCACTCTGACAGGTGATACATCTGGCTCAGAGCAGGCACATCGTTGACTTTGACTTCCTTTTCTCTCCTAGGACCCAGGGCCCTCCATCCCCTCACAGCGGATGGAAGACTCAGTATTGGTGTATTAGTCAGGGTTCTCCCAAGAAACAAAGCCAGTAGGATGTAAGTTTATAGAGAGAGGTCGAGGGGACTGGAAAGTCAGAAAGCCACAGGGGAAGCTGGTGGCTGGAAATTCTCCCAAGAGTGAATGTTGCAGTCTTGAATCAAAAAGCAGTCAGAGGCAGCATTCCTTCCTCTTCCGGGGTGGGGAGCTCAGTCTTTTCTCTTAAGGCCTTCAACTGATTGGATGAGGCCCACTCACATTATGGAGGGTGACCTGCTTGACTCAGAGTCTACAGATTTTAATATTAAGTACATTTAAAAAATACCTGCACGGCAACATTCAGACTGATATTTACCAAACAACTGGGCACTGTAACCTAGCCGGGTTAACGCATAAAATTTTCCATTGCGGTTGGTACCTTGTCAGTTTTCTTCATATTGGCCTGAAGATTCAGTGAAAGATTCAATCCCTATTAAAGTCCAAGAAGGCCTTTAAATTGCAATTTGCAGGCTGATTGCAAAATTCATATGGACGTGTAGAGGAACTATAATAGCCAGAGCAACTTTTAAAAGAAGATCTAAATTGAGGGATTCACAGTACCTGATTTCAAG
This sequence comes from Cryptoprocta ferox, assembly GCA_028646485.1. Classification (NCBI taxonomy): domain Eukaryota; kingdom Metazoa; phylum Chordata; class Mammalia; order Carnivora; family Eupleridae; genus Cryptoprocta; species Cryptoprocta ferox. The sequence goes on along the minus strand of CM053564.1, from coordinate 3,212,709 downwards.
ACTGGTTAGGAAGCCACAGTGGACAGGTAGACACACAGAACAATAGGAAAGAATATAGTTCAGTAATAGCTTTATACACATATCATTGATTGATTTTCAATAAAAGGTACAAAGGCAGTTGAGTCTTTGCTGCTGGAACCCCTGGATGTCCACGTGTGAAAATCTGAACTCTGGTTTATCCCTGGCAGCCAATAAAATATTTCACAAAATGGATCACAGGTCTAAACGTAAAACCTAAAATTGTTACACTTCTAGGAGAAAACAGGAAAACATCTTGGGGACCTTGGGTTAGACAAAGAGTTCTTTGGATTTGATGAAAATTATGAATTTCTGCTTTTTGAAAGATACCTCAGTGCATGAAAAGACAAGTCGCTGTTGGAGAGAATTCTTACAGATTACGTATCTGATGAAGGGCTTGTGTTGTTGTTGTTGTTTTTTAAACCTTTTTTTAATGCTTTATTTTTTAAAGAGAGAGACAGCGTGAGCAAGGGAGGGTCAGAGAGAGGGAGACACAGAATCTGAAGACAGGCTCCAGGCTCTGAGCTGTCAGCACAGAGCCCGATGCGGGGCTCGAACCCACAAACTGTGAGATCATGACCTGAGCCAAAGTCGGAGGCTTAACCGACTGAGTCACCCAGGTGCCCCAAAGGGCTTGTGTTTAGCGTATATAAAAACATCAAAGCTCAATAGAAGAAAACAAACCCATCAAAAATAGTTGAAAGATTAAAACAAGCACTGCACCAAAGATATATGAAAGAAGGGGACGACAAAAACACACATGGAAACGTGCTTAATATCAGTAGTCAGGCACCTGGGTCATGATCTGGCTCAGGTCATGATCTCCTGGTTTGTGAGTTCGAGCCCCACATCGGGCTCTGTGCTGACAGCTCAGAGCCCGGAGCCTGCTTCGAATTCGAATTCTCTGTCTCCCTCTTTCTCAGTCCCTCTCCCACTCACCCCCGTCTCCGTCTCTCTCTCTCTCTCTCTCTCTCTCTCTCTCTTTCTGTCTCTCTCTTAAAAAATAAACATTAAAAAATGTCATTAGGAAAATGCAGATTTAAACTTCAATAAGGTACCACTGCACACCTATAAGAACGACTAAAATGTGAAAGACTGACCCTACCTAGGATCAGCAAGGATGTGGAAGAACTGGTGGCAGGAATGTAAAATGGCACAATCACCTTAGGAAAAGTTTAAACGGACCCCCTACCATGTGATCCAGCCACTCCCCTTCTGGGGATTTACTGGAGAGAAACGAAAGTGGACATTGATAAGCAGAATTGTATACGGATGCTCGCGACAGCTTGATCGGTAGTGGCCCAAACTTGGAGACAACCCCACGTCTCTCACGAGGACAATGGATGGCAAATTGTGGTCAGTCCATACGGTGGAATCTGGTCCAGAATACAAAGGAATGAGCTATCAATACACAACTGCAATGTGAACACATCTCAAAATAATTGTGCTGAGTGAAAGAAGCCGGATAAAAAAGAACACATATGATGTGATTCCATTTATATCCGCATCTAGGAAATGCAAATGCACAGAATGTATAGTGAAGAAAGCAGCTCAGGGGCTGCTGGGTAGGGGCTGGAGGGGGAAGGCATGCGGAAAATTGGGAGATGAGGAATCTGTTCTCTGTTTTGATTGTGGTGATATATGCACGTCCGATTTGAATAGCGTTCTGCGCTACAGGTGGATTAGACCTCACTAAAACTGTTAAATGTAAAGCCCATGGAAGAATGGCCAGTCGACTCCAGTTCCTTTCCTCCATGGCCGACTGCCATCCTCACAGTGACACCCTCCCCCCAGCCGGACAAGCCAGTGTCTGTGTTCCCTCAGCTTCATAGAACTGGCTCTTAGGAGCCATCACATGCCATTAGGAAAACTGCATCATATAGCACATTGCAGACCTGACAGAAGGTTCTGGAACCCCCATGTCACTGGAAATGGATCTTTGTCCGTTGTGTTACATCACAGCATGGGACACATCTCCTAGCTCCCCCTTTGTCCTCCCGAGGTGTCAGCATTGTGTATCTTCCGGAAGCCTGAGGTTAAGCTCCTAGCCATCTGCCTCAAAGGTCAGATGTCGCAGGTTTCCTTAACCAGCTGTTGTGGCTTCACTCTCCTAACCTTTGGGGAGGGGCTGAAGTGTGTGTCAGTGGCTGTCAAATAGAATCTTTCTCGCTTTGCCCTATGGTTTCTTCATTCAGAAAACTGAGGCAGGTCAAGGTCAGTGACCTGGCCCAGACTTTAGATCAAGTTAGTGCAGCGGCTGAGAAGGCTTGGGTTCCCAACCCCTAGACCTAACCCAAGGGATGCCCCACTTTTTCTCCACCACCCCTGCCCTGTGACCCATGTCACATGACCCCAGGGCCGCCGGGGGGAGAGAATCCGGCCCGGGCTGTGCCTTCCGGGGCCTGGCAGCTGGCACAGCAGTGGCAGAGCGAGCCTCCGCGCAGCCTGTCAGGGTCTGCGTGCTTCCCCATCACGTCCACCCAGTTGCCCTAGTGACTGTGTGACCCTTTCTCCCCCGCCCGGCGCTGCCACCAGCCCTATAAATAGAGGCGAGGAGCAGCTGGGCTCTCTTGGCAGTCACCATGAGGGCGCTGGTCCTGCTCTGCTGCTTTGTGGCATCGCTCCTGCTCCCAGGACAAACAGGTATGACCCTCACCCCGTCAGCCAGGCCAGACCGCGACCCCCATGCGCCCGGAGGTCTTATGTTTCACTGCAGGGCGTGGGGGAGGGGAGGTTTGAGCGGCAGATGGAGGATGAGGCCTCAGTGGTTCCTGGGGTTGAGGGTAAACCTTGACTCCTGGCATCGTCTCCATTCCCTTCTCCCTGGGGCCCGGGAGAAAATGGTACAGAGAACCCGAGAGACGTCAGGGGCTCCAGGGGAGGCCAGATAAATTGGGATCAGTGAACCGAGAGGTGCAGGCAGGCATGAGGCCTGAGCCAAGGGCCAGGAGCCAGAGGGCAGGTCTGGCCAGTAGATGCTGGGGAAGAGGACCCCAAAAGTCAAGACTCGGGGACGCTTCTAGACAGACAAAAGAACCCGGTCTTAGAGACCCTGGAGGTCTGAGTTGGCTTGACCCTCCCACCTGGTGGGGATTGGGCAGGGGGCTGGCTTTGCATGACGGAGGACTGGGCGCAGTGCACAGAGTTGGGGGTTGTCTGAGGAACAGCGGGTTAGAAGGGGGGTCAGTTGGGTACAGATTGGAGATGGAGTTGGGGATTGGATGCAGAGTTCAGGAGAGGAGCAGGACCCACTGCAGCGGGTCCCTGGGCTGGGCTGGGGGCTCCCCTGGAGGGGGGCTGGGGCATGTGTGCACGGTTTTCCTTTGATATCTCAGCACTTTGTGTGGCAGAGGCGGTGGCTCAGGTTACAGCATGGGGGTTATTTCTAGGCATGGAGGGGACACCAGAGCATTTGTCACCTCTCTCTTTCCAAGACTTCTGGGGCTGGGTCCCCCTTGGTGATGCATTGGGGGTGGTCTGGAGACCCTCAGGCATCTGGGTCTCCTGCTTCACCTTTTCATGAGTGGCAGTCTTCATCTCCACTGGGGACCACGGGGGCCAGAGCCCCTGCCGCTCTGATCTTTGAGATTCTGTGTGTTGAGGTCCCTGTCCCAGCCAGGAGAGCAGGTAGCAGGCAGGAGCAGAAGCTGTTCCCTCGGGGGTTAGGGACCTAGGTGGGGGGATTCGGCCTCGCGTGTGCCCCTGGGTCCTGCCCTTGTCTGCCCTTGAGTTAATTTGGGCCTTGCAGGGCTGCCGTGGCTGGAGCAGTGAGGATTCCAAGCGGCTGTCAGGTGGCTAAGTATGGAAACAGCCGTGTAATTGGATCCTGAGCCCCGAGCCACTGCTGCCCGCTCCCCTTCACAGCCCCTGCCCTGCTCCGCCCAGCCCCAGCTGCTGCCTCACTTCCACACAGCAGGCCCGGGGACTATTAGCCTTTTAGGGACATCCTTCATCTTTCCTCCCAACAAGAGAACTGGACATCTGGAATGTTCCATAGGCCTGACTGGGGATCTTGCTGTGGGGCAAGGAGGCAGGCACGCACTTTGTGCGAAGATCCTCTCCGTGCATGCTTCTTCCTTCCTGGACTCTGCAGCCTGGCCCAGGCCTGACTTCCGGGGAGGGGTTGTCCACCATACGCAGGGGCCCCTTTCTCCTCACTCCTCTCACCGCTTAGGCCGAGGGCTCTTCGCCTGGGGGTGAATTTTATCATTATTCCAGCTGTGGATTACCTGAAAGACCGCTCTCTCCTGTACCCATTAGGACGTTCCAGCCATGAGGGTGGCTTCTTCCTGCCCCCGTGATGACAGTCCTGGCTACTGGTTGATTTCCCACTGGAATTGTGCCACGAAGTGAATGCCACCTTGCCCAAAGGAAGCAGCTTTGCTCCTGAACTTGCCACCCTACCACTGGGCCCTCATTTCTATCCCGTGTCACTTGCCTTTGGCTGGATGGCAGTGTGACTTTCTGTCTAATCCAGCTTCCTGCTCCCCGGGGGTGGAGGGGGCCCTACAGAATGTTGCTTCCTTCTTTTGTCCCCATGTTGCTCCCGTGGTCCTCTGGACTGAGGCGGCCTCTTGTTCCCAAGCAAGGGACCAAGTACCTCTCCTGATGCCAGGGGACAGCCAGAGCTGCTGGGGCCCCAGCACCAGACACCTTGTGGGTCTCCGCCCCCCCAACCCCTGGCCTCCGGGCATTTGTGACCAGTGGGGTCCTCCTCTTTGTCTTGGGGACTCGGCCTGCTCAAGGACAGGGGAAAGCAGCCTTGAGTATTGTTGAGGTAAGAGAGCGAAAGTTTGAGGAACAAGAGATGTGTACAAGGTCAGGCAGTGAGTTAGGGATGGTCTCACCCCACCTCAGAGTTCCTGCCTTTGCCTCCTCCCAAGAGTGGGGCGGTGGGGGGCGGCCAGAGCTGAGAAAGCATTTGGGTCTAAGCCGCTGGCGTCCATTAGGCTGGATTCGGGACTTCTTTGTTTCCTGCTGTCTGCTTGATGCAGAGATTGGGGCAGATGGAGATTCTGAGCCTGCTCCTTCGTCCAGCCCAGCCCTGGTTTGGTCCGCTTGCAGCTTGCTCTGGCCTCCACCCTGCCATCCTAATGGCGAGAAGTTGGTGCACGCTGGGGCTGACCTGCACCTTCATGAGAGATGAAGGTCTATCAGGAACCCCTTTGTGGCCCCTCCTCACCCACCCCAGGCTGGCCATTTCCAGAAGGAGACTGTGTTCACGTTGCTTCAGCAGGAACGCAGCAGCTGCTGCAATCCACTGTGGGCAAGGGTCATGAGCTCAGGGGTTTTGGGGGGAGGGCAGAAGCCTTTGCGGTGCCTCCCACCCCCACCCTGCAAGGTGTGACTCCTGGCTCAGTGCAGCCAGATGAGCCCATAGGGAGGATCTAGTCTGCCCCTTCCCACTTCAAGTTTACAAAGTGCTCACTGGGATTTGCTAATGGCTGTGCACACCTTGCTTAGTGGCCTGTGGAACCAGAGTTTGGGACATGTTGGTTTTGTCCCACAGCTGGGTGTGGCACTGAAAGTCAAAGAGCTGGTTCGAGGCAGGTCCGATCTGGAGTTCAGGTTTCCTTGCTCCCCCGGAAGGGGGTCCAGACGAGGCCAGCTGCATCCACCTGAACGTTTGCTGCTCACATAGGTGTGGTGGGCTGGGAAGGAGCCTAATCCCTACAGACACAGGAGGAAGTGGCTCTTCCTCTCTGAGAGGGGCCCAGGACCAAGAACAGGGTCTAGGTGCTGTGTCTCCTGGCCTGGAACGAGGGTGCAGCCGGGAGAGTGGGCAGGGGTGGGGCCTGCCACTGTGGGCTTAGCTCTCTCCTGGACACCTTCCCTGCTCCAAATCCACATCCAAACCCACTCACAGCACAATCCCTTGCATTTAAATACTGCCTGGGTGCAAAAACTTTTCATGCCAACAGCTTGCCACATCTCACTGTGTACTAATCATCTCAGATTTATCATGTACCTCCTGTTGTTTAGGTATGGTACTGGGGGAAATCACACGGGCATTTCATCCTTGGCAAGTTTACAATCCAGTACAGGAAATAGGCCTTCTTCTGTCTTGTGGCCACACACACACACACACACACACACAGGCCACACATGAGTGTCCTAAGGGAGGCGCAGGTAAAGTGAGGTGGGGTGGGAGGGACTGGGGAGATAGTTTTTAACTGAGTGGATCAGGAACTGTTTTACATTTGAGGGAATATTTGAGATGGGCCAATGGCAAGGATCCTAGAAGACTGACAGGTGCCAGGACTGACAGACACAATGTGGAGAGGAAGTGACCCAAGATGTCAGATGTGTAGGAAGGGTGGGGTAGGTCTTAGGAGACACACGCCATAGCATTGTGGAGACCTCAAAGGGACAGTGCACATTCGAGGCAAACTCAGGAGCCAGCCAGGGAGCTGAACTAGGGGGTAGGGATCCTGGCCTACGCTAGGATTGCTGTGAGGGCCTGGAGGGTCACGGGGTGAGAAGAAGGAACCAGACTGATGTTCCAAGAACCGGTGAGGTGGAGAGGGAGGCCGGTCACCCCAAGTTGCATGGTATGGAACAGTAGGGCCAAGACCAGAGCCTGGTCTGTGGTGCTGGAGGAGCATGCTCCAGGCAGAGCCCGGAGACGAAAGCAGTGAACCAGCTTTTTAGTGTCTGTGAAAGTTAAGTTTCTTAACACTGGTGGACCAGCCCCCTCAAGCCAGGTGCTGTAGAGAACAGGGCACAGTCTGACCCCAAGCTCCACCGTCTGAGGTGTCCATTCAGCAAACGTCCCCTGGGCCTGCAGTGGGAAAAGCGCTGTTGCTGGACTCCAGGATCTGTGACTTAGGGGGAGCTGGCTGGGAGGCATGGGGCGAGTTCCCCAGATGTCAGCCTTGGTTCTCCTTCTTGTGAAACAGAGACAGTCCCAGGCTCAGGTTTCCTCTGGGCTGTTTTCCTGGCGGGGAGGACTTGGCCATGCCCACCAGCGGGGCTCATTTTGGGATCAGGGAAGTCCTGTCCCATTTGGTTTCAGCCCCATCCCTCTGCAGCCCTAAAGGTGGTTTTGTTCGGAGTCAAGGTCCCGGGCAGGGACATGCCCATGCTCGTCACTTCCGCATCCTCCCTCACAGAGGGCTCCAGAGCAGCCTTTCCTGAGCTGCCTGTTGGTCTCAGGGTTGGGGGCTTGGGCCTCAGAACCAGGTCCTGCCGTTAGGAGGTCAGCCATTCATACCCCCCAGCCATGGCCTGCACCAGCCTCCTCCCCAGCATGCAGAGAGCAGGCTGCCCCACCCAGCTGCTCTGGGGGTGGGTGTGCCCCAGGGCCTGATTCTGAGGAATCACCACCAGGAGACAGTGGTGCCAGCAGGCAGCTCCTGCCTGGCACCATCCCAGGAGCCCGTCTTCCCTGGGACCGTGTCATCAGAACCATGCGAAAATGCAGTCTCCGCTGCTCCGTCCGCTCCAAATCCTGGGCCCCAGAAGGATTTCGAGTGGAACGTTGGCTCACCTGGGGCGGGCTCCCCGGCTTCACTGCAAGCGTGTTATGCAAGAAGAAAAGGCTTTTCTTCTTGGAGGCTTAGGTGGACCCTCCCCCCAGGGGTCCTTGTCCTTCACCACCTTGGCGGGACTGACCCTCTGGTCCTCTGTCAACTCAGAGCGCTAAGGGCACAGAGCGGGTGTGGGCTGTGTGGCCAGCTCTGGGGAGGAGGAGGGCCCTGTGCAGAGTCCCTGAGAAAGGGGAGACAGGGCCTTACCCGGGGAGCCCGCCCTGGGGTGGGAACAGAATGAGCTCATGATTAGCGGCAAGGAGCAGTGTATGGGCAGCAAGTGATGTAAGAATGCAACTACCTTGTAACCTGGGTACTCACCCAGAGAATGCAGGTGCGCTAATTTAAAGGGATACATGCATCCCTATGTTTATAGCACAACTATTTACAATAGTCAAATTATGGAAGCAGCCCAAGCGTACCCTTAATAGATGAATGGATAAAGAAGATGTGGCGCGTGCACACACACGCACACACACACACAGTGGAATATCGGTCATAAAAGAGAATGAAATCCTACCATTTGCAACGACATGGATGGATTTAGAGAGTATAATGCTAAGCAAAGCAAATCAGAGAAAGACAAATACCTTGATCTCACTCATATGTGGAATTTAAGAAACAAAACAAACAAGCAAAGAGAAAAAACTGAGACAAAGCAAGAAACAGACTCTGCTCCACGGAGAATACACTGATGGACACCAGAGAGGCAGGGACTGAGGGGGTGGAGGAAGTACAGGGTGGGGGTTAAGCAGTGCATTTGTCGTGATGAGCACCGGGTGTCGTATGGAAGTGGGGGATCACTCTATTCTGCACCCGGATCTAATACTACACTGTTAACTAACTGGAATTAAAATTAAAAAATTAAAAAGACGCAGAAAACGGGCGCCTGGGTGGCTTAGTCGGTTAAGTGTCCAACTCTTAGTTTCTGCTCAGGGCATGATCTCATGGTTCCTGGGTTTGAGACCCAAGTCAGCGCCAGGCTGCCAGTGAGGAGCCTGCTTAGGATTCTCTCTCTTCTCTCCCTCTCTCTCTGCCCCTCCCCTCCTCTCTTCTGCTCTCTCGTTCTTTTCTCTTCCAAAATAAATAAGCATAAAGAAGACAAATGAGATATGAGGCAACACAGATTTGGACACAGCGGCAACCAAGACGGGTTGGACTGAAGAGAGGCAGGAAAGGGGGTGCCACTGGGGGCCCCTCTCTGAAAAGCCAGCTTTCCAGCCCCAAGGCCAGGCTGTGCTCACCATGGGGTCCTGGGCAGCCACTCTGCTCGGACAGGAACAGGCCATGTCTCTGCCCCCCAGGAGCTGACTTCTGTTTGGGGAGATGACAGGCACTGAGAGAAAATGTAACGAACACCCGGGCAGCTCTGGTTGGAGTTCAGAGGAGGGCTGGAAGGCCGGCCTCATGGAGGGGCAGGGTTTCAGCTGCACTGGGAGGAAGGGGGACAGTCACTGGACTGTCAGTTCTGAGAGGGCAGAGGTAGCATGTTTGGTTAATTTGCTCACCACTGAGTCACCAGTGCCTAGGCTGGCACTTGGTTCATAGAGGGCCCCTAACAGTGTCTGATGAATGAGGGGGTGGTTTGTGCAGGCAGAGGAGGAAGAGCATCTGGAGGTGGTGATCAGAACCAGGAACAGGGACGCTGGGGACATTGGACCGGCTGGGGTGGGGACGAGCCGGGCTCTGGCTCGGGTGTGGCACTCCTATTGTGGGGATCAGACCACCCTGATGGGCGAAGGGTTTGGAATGCTGAGCCAGGTGGCGCTCCCTGAGCCCTTGGCATACTGTAGCCCCTCCCCTTCTCCCTCTCAGATATTTTTGGATCCTTCTAGAGCAGGGACTGCATTCTGAGCTCAAACAGGTGCAGGCAAAGTCTGGCCTGGAGTTCTGAGCCCGCAGGAAGTGGGTTGTGTTGGGAGCTCAGCCCGGAACCAGGCCAGGGGAGAGCCCTGGGGTTTGGGAGCCCCCTCCCTCTCCGCCTTACCACCAGCTCACCGCCAAAACTGCGGCCCCTGGTCCTCCTCCAAGTGGCCTTTCAGTTCCAGCCCAGTTGCCTCCCATAGAAGTTTCCCTAGGTGGCAATAGGTAAAGACTTGACAAAGCCATTGCCTTGAAAACTCCCTCTCTGGCGTACCCAGTTCCCCAGCTGCCTGCCCCGTGCACCCGCACCCCCATCTCTGACCTACCTGGTTCCCCAGCTGCCTGCCCTGGGCACCTGGACCCCCAGAGAGGCTCCTGGCCACTTCGTTGGTCCTTCACCTCCCCCCCCCGCCCCCGGCCGCATTTCCTACATTTCCTACTACCCTTTATTTTGAGTGCCAGGTAGTAAAAGATAACTTATTTCTCTAGCTTATCTCAGGGGGTCAGGACACCAGGAAGGGGTCTGGAAAAATTGGGAGAAGTGTCACGGCACTTGGTGTGGCCTGGGGAACCCGTCCTGGCCTCTGAAATGAGCCTGGGTACAGGCTGTGAGGGGAATAGAAGCCCAGTGGCAGATCTACCTTTCTCCTGCCTTTTCCTGCCTCAGTTTCCCTCCTGAATTGGTAGTTAGGCCAGCACCCTCCTCGCTGGGAGCCCTGTCACCTGACGCTGCCCGTATTGGGAGCAGAGCAGCCAGCCTGGGATGGGGCACACAGAGACCGGAGCGCAGAGCAAACACCGGCTATGTCACAAATTCGCCACCAGGCCCCTTACCATTTTGCACCTGTTTGTTTGCCCGTAAAACAGGATAATTATACTTGCCCCATTTACAGCATGGTGTTGTTATGTGACTAAAATTGAAAAATGGCTATCAGATGCTTAAAATGTTTTTTTGATATCAGATACTTTTCTAAGGTTAAAAGGACTGTGGCAGTAATGATAGGCCATCGCTGGTGTCCCTGTTCCTTTGGCTTGACATCTGCCATCGGTTTCCTCAAATATCAAGAAACATGAACAATCAAGGGAATCCGTCAGCATCTCTGCCCCTTCTCAGGGCTGTTAAGATCCCTCGGATTCTCTGTCCTCAAAGAGCTTACAGACCAGGGCGGGGTGGGGGGAGAGGCAGCCCCTGCTCCTGACCGGTGTAGGGAACCATATAAGGCACATGTCATCAGTGGCTAAAAATAAGTAGCCTGAGTGTGCAGAGAAGGGGAGCGGGTGGGACAGGGCCTTGGGGCTGGTGAAAGCACCACCAGCTTAGTGTGAGAGGGGTCGGGAAGACCTCATGGGACCAGGCCTCAGCGCTGTCCCTGTTATTCTCCTGGGGCCACCGGAACCAGTGACCGTAAACCGCATGCCTTCCCACAACAGAAACTTAACCTCTCACGGTCTGGAAGGTGGAAGTCAGAAATCAAGGTGTTGGCAGGCTCCACAGGAGGGTCCTTCTTGCTTCCTCCAGCTTCTGGTGGATCCTTGGCCTTCCTTGGCTTGTAGACACATCTCTGATCTCTGCCTCTGTCCTTACATGGCCCCTCCTCTATGAGTCTCTGTGTGTCCTCTGCTTTTCTCCTAAGGACATTGGTCATCGGACTTAGGACCCACCCGAATGCAGTATGGCCTCCTCTTAACTACTTGCATCTGCACAGATCCTATTTCCAAATAACATCACATTATAAGGTTCCAGGGGGGACATGAATTGGGGGGGGGCACCCTTCAACCACTTGGGCTCTGTAGCCTTGGACCCAACACCTGAGCAGTTGTTGGCCCCCAACATATAGTTCCCATCTCTCTCCTGGGTGGTAGCCCTCTACTGGGCACAGATGGCACCTGTTTCCTTGGTCCTCTCTCTGGCCCCACCGCCCACGCGATTGCTGCAGCAGCTAGTTTGGAGCCCTGCTGACACACCCAGCACGAGTGTGTTGAATGAATGGAATGACAGCTGGCCGGGGGGTGAGCAATCCCAGGAGGCCGCCTAGCCTTGAGGTGGTGCTGTGGAGGACGGCGGGGGGCATGGTCCAGCTCCCTGTTGGGTGTGCTTAGGTACGGTGTGAGTCAGAGTTGGCCTGTCCTGGGGATGGGAGGCTCTGGTCCTGGGATGGTTGCTTGGTGGAGAAGAGCCGCAGGCCAAGAACCCAGAGACTGAGGCCCAGCTCTCCCTCGAGAGTGCCCAGCCCCTCGAAGTCTCCTGCCCCGGGTGCAGCAGGACAGTGTGCAGGGCATGCAGTCACCTGCTAACACTCTGCAGGAGGCCCTTGGAGAGGGAACTTCCAGGTGAAGCCGATGTCAGTGACAGGTTTGCATCCTGGCGTCTCCGCCTTTCTGCATCCTCCTCACCAGCAGCAGGAGTGCCCAGCTGCAAGGGCGGGCATGTGGATCTCTACATGGCTGACTTAGGGGGTCCCTGACCCCGAGTCTGGGGTGTCAGGGCAACTCTGGAAGTTGGTGGCTGTGGCTCTGCTGCCCTCTCTGTGCTTTATCCTGGTTCTGGAAGAGAGCAGGGCTGGGGACAGGTCTCCAGCATCTGCTAGCCTTTCTAGAAAAGCTCACTGGTGAATGCAGTCTGGGCGCCTAACTTGGCATTTCTTGCTCTTTTCTGTCTGGCTTGTCCCTCCAGGTAGACACTGTGTGCCTAAGGGGAGGGTCTTAAATTCAGGAATGAAGTTCATGGTTATCACAGCAACCTTCTGAGCTGATAAGGCAGCTACTCCTAGGACTCTTTGATCACACACACACACACACACACACACACACACACAATAGGCCTGGGCTGGTTAAATGAACCGACCCATGGGTACTTCTGTGGTTATGAATCCCAGCCTCAAGTCTCTTTTCTTCTGGAACTCTCTGCCACTAAGTTGAGGGAAGGCCTTATATTTTGCCACCATCATCCATCCATCTATCCATCCATTCCCCCATCCATCATCCATTTGTCCTTCCGTCCATCCATCCATCCATCCATCCACCCACCCATCCATCCAAAGTCTGTTCAAGATGCTGGGAAATAAAATCTCTGATTCGGAAACCAAATAAGTTATGTAGTTTATTGGGCAACTATAGGTGCAGTGGAGAAAAGGACTAGGTTGGGGAGAGGGGAAGGCTATCCGGAGACTGTCACCAGGGTGGCAGGAGAAGGCCTTGCAGAGATAGTGCCAAGGGGCCAAGACATAGGGGAGGAGAGTGGAGAGCCGGCGGCTGTGTGGGGAGGGGATTCCCAGCAGAGAGCACGAAGGCCTGGTGCACTTGCTCACGGAAGAGCAAGCCCATGTGGAGGAGGAGCCACCGGAACATGTGCAGAGAGGGAGCATGTGTGGGGAACAGAGGGCCTGGAATTTCGGGGGGGGGGTTGGGCAGTTTCACAACCCAGGTGAAAGATGACAGGCTAGGGATGGGAGAAATGGTTAGGCTGAGGATAGATTTGGAATGTAGACAACAGATTTTTTTTTTACAAAAGATAAGTTTATTGAGACATAATTCAAATATATATAATGTGTCCATTTAAAGTGTGCAACTTGCAACTCAGTTTTTAGTGCTTTCACAGATATGTGCAACCATTAGCAAGTTAGTTTTAGAACAGTCTTTTAAGGTATTTATTTATTTATTTTGAGAGAGAGAGAGCGTGCGCTCACAGTTGGGGAGGAGCAGAGAGAGGGAGACACAGAAGCCAAAGCAGGCTCCAGGCCCTGAGCTGTCAGCACAGAGCCCGATGCGGGGCTCAAACCCACAAACCATGAGATCATGACCTGAGCTGAAGTTGGATGCTTAACTGACTGAGCCACCCAGGGGCCCCTTTTCCACTTTATTATTGATGAGACAGGCACAGAAGAGTTGAGACAGATGTTCACGTTCCCACTGCTGATTAGGAGAGCAAATTTGGCCCCTAACTGTCCTTCTATCTCTCTCTTCGTCCCCGAGGGTCACAGGGGCCGCAGGGCTGCTCCCTGAACTGGGCAGTTCTGTCTGACCACCTGGCTTCCATTCCACAGGCAGGTTCTGCGAGGGTGGAACCCTAACCCTAACCGTAACCGCCACCAGCCACATCTGCTTCTTTGCGCTCTTCTCCCAGGAATATCCCCCGGCAGGGTAGCACGGCCAGCTAGACCCCAGACCCATAATGTCCCCAAGAGCTGATAGGCATCAGCCTGGCCCCCCTCTTCACGCTGAGAGTGATTCAGTGGCTTTGAGGAATGGCCCAGGAATGGAATTTTTGAAAAAATTTTTTAAATGTTTTATTTATTTTTGAGACACACACACACACACACACACACACACACACACACACACAGAATCTGAAGCAGGCTCCAGGCTATTGGCACAGAGCCTGATGTGGGGCTCGAACCCATGAAGCACGGGATCCTGACCTGAGTTGAAGTTGGACGCTTAACCTACTGAGCCACCCAGGCGCCCCAGAATGGAACTTTTAACTAAGTTCTTCTCTCATCTTTTTGCAAATGGTCTTGAGCCACACCTTGAGAAATGCTGACCCGGGGGAGAGGCTCACTACTGTCTGGTGCTCTCAGGGCATCCAACAGACGTTTACTGGGCTGCTAGGCCCCGTGCTGGACATCTGTGATCCCACTGGGGACACACTGCAGGCCCTGGCCTCAGGGGGCTTATCTTCCATGGGACACAAGTTAAAAAAGGCTGCCACAGGGGGTGACAAGTGCTGTAGGAACACAGAGCAGAAGCATCTCAGTACTGAGGGGCCCAGGAGGCCTCCCAGGGATGGCCTTCAAAGCTGGGGTCTGATGTGTGAGCTGGAATTAGCCAGGTCCAGGCAGTGGGGAGTGGGTGACAGTGAGGCTGGCACTGGAGGAGACCGGTTGGAAATTATGAGGGCTGAACACTGTTTCTTAGAGAATTCTGCGGGTTCTCATAGTTTTAGTCCTGGAGCTCATGGCTTTCTCAGACATTGTGGGTCCACCTCTGGTCCCAGAGTCAATGACAGCCTAGGAGGGAAGATTAGACACCCGCACACCCCCACCCCCAACCCCGAAGGTCACAGCCACGTGGCACAGGGGCTGCATCACGTGGCTCAATATGACCTGAGTCAGCTGAAGTCAGTGAGGGGACCTGGGTGGCCTGGAGAAGTAAGAACCGGAAGACGTCACAGAGGCAGCAGGATGTAGACTGGCAAGAGGGAACAGGTGAGGACGGATCTGTGGAGAAGTACAGGGTGTCCAGGCAGGTAGTGGTGTGACCTCTTATGGGTTGGATCTCAAAGGGTATGGTGAAGTCCTAGCTCCCCATACCTCCAAACGCGGCCTTATTTGGAAATCAGTTCCTTGCAGATGTAGTTAGTTAACCCGACTGGGTGCCCTTAGATGTGGGGAAGGAGAGACACAGAATAGAGACATAGGGAGAGGGCCGTGGGCCACGGAGGTAGAGACCGGAGACACATGTGGACAGACCAGGGACTGCTGGGAACCAGCAGAAGCGGAAGAGGCAGGAAGGAGCCCCCCTGAGCGTCTTTGGTAGGAGCATGGCCCTGCGGACACCCTGATTTTGGACTTCTGGACTCCAGAACCGAGAGACAATACACATCCGTCTCTCTTTCTTTCTCCTCCCTCCCTTCCTCCTTCCTTCTTCCTTCCAGTGTTTTATTAGTTTCAGGTGTACAATATAGTGATTCGAAAGGCTTCTCTGACCAGGAATTGAAACATTCCTGCTGCTTTAAGCTGCCCAGGTTGTGGTGCTTCGTTACGGCAGCCGTGCAAAATGGGTACAAAAGCAGGCCCGGGCTGGGCGCCCTTGTTTTGTGTGGCCGGCAGGCCGGCAGGCCACTGGCTGGAACTCCTCGATGTGGCCCGGAGGAGGCTGCGTGGGGCCCTTGGTGTTGATCAGGAAGGGTCATCCCGGGGACAGCGAGTGCGGAATGTTCACTTGCTCCAGCCCCGCCCTCCGGCCTGCCCTTGGCTTTAACCTTCCTCTCCCCAGGGGAGCCCCGTGGGAACCAGAAGAGCGCTCACCCTGACCTGCCTGGTCACCAGGCTGCCTCAAGAAAAGAAAGGTCTGGGTAGCAAGAGCCTCGGTTGCTTTCAGCGTTCGAAGAGACGAGAGCCCAGGCCCTTGGTGACACTAACTCCATCAAGAAGGGAGCAGCTGTTGGGTTTAGTTGTCTAAAAGGATTTCTCCCTGGGGGTGGGGATGTCCAGGGGGAGTGCCCTTTGGGAGCGACAGAGCCACCTCTCAGTGGGAAAGCGTGGCCCACGTGTCTGAGGTTCAGTGGGCTAGTCCACTTGGGGATACAAACCGGCAAGCCTGCTCCCAGAGGAGACATAGGATTTCTAGAACATTCCACCATAGATCAGCCTAGATATTCTTTGCCTGTGGTGTTCCAAGTTCTGAAGTGCTAACTCAGAGTAATGGATGGATTTGCTCCAGGGGCTTTGGGAGTTTGTACTGTTCATGGAGCAGCCAGTGGGGAGAAGTCTTCTTCCTTTTCCCTTGTGACCCAGATTCTGGAAGCCTCTTCTGGTTGGTCTTGTTTGGCCTCTGCAGTCCTGAACTCAGAAGCTAACAGTTTGATCTCATGCAACTTTCGTGGAACCAGCTGACCTTTGTCCCCTGATGACGGGGACAGTGAGCCCCTCCCTGCATCCCCCACCTCCACCCCCACCATGATACCAGAGCACCCAGAGTGATGGGAAACACAGGGCTAGGCTGGGTGCAGATGGCCTCCGGGAGCTTGAACCTTACCCCAGTCCTTCCCAAGATCTCCATCAAGATCTGTGCTCTGGGACCCGACTGACGTCAGAGCCCTCAGCTGGTACTCACCGGGAGGCCATGCGTTAGAGGAGCTATGAGGGGAATGAATGGGCGATCCCAGGAATGCTGGCTCTCAGGGAGAGGTCAGGACGTGGGCATAAAGCATTAGAAATGTCAGGGAAAGGGGGTGCCTGGGTGGCTCAGTTGGTTGAGCATCTGACTTCAGCCCAGATCATGATCCCGCGTTTTGTGGGTTCGAGCCCCATATAGGGTTCTGTGCTGACAGCTCAGAGCCTGGAGCCTGTTTCGGATTCTGTGCCTCCCTCTCTCTCTGCCCCTCCCCTGCTTACACTCTGTCTCTGTCTCCCAAAAATTAACATTAAAAAAATTAAAAAAAAATATCAGGGAGAGAACAAAGTCATAGCTGGGTGGAACCCCACGTGAAAGACCAGGGCAAGGGGTACAGAGACCTTGGCTTAAGTCCAGCTCTGGTCCCAGCTCATTAGGTGGCCTCTAGCTGGCTCTTTTTGCTCTCTGCGCCTCAGTCACCTCTGCTGTGAAATGAATGGGTTGGGCTAGTTAATTTCCAAGGTTTCTTCCAGCACTATAAATCTCTAATGCAGAAATAACCAAACAAGAATGAGGTTTGGGGCTACCAACGTAAGGACCCAGGAGTGGAGCCCATCTGCTGTGAACTTGGTGAAGCCCTCTGGGAGAGAAGCTGGAGAGATCTGGCATCTTGTCTGGATAGCAGTTTTGCTGGAAGGGTCTGTGGGCCGGAGCATGCAGGGCAGCTCCCGGGGCACAGTATTCAAGTTATTGCTGCTCTAGCCTCTGCCCTTGGTTTGACCTTCCTCCATAACCTTCCCAGAGCCGACTTGGTGGGAAACAGCTTCTCTGGTCTTCTGGTGGCTGGAGGTGAGATCTGCTCAGGACACCTCAGCGCCAGGCAGGTGCGGGGCAGGGCTGGCTCCGTCACTGGAGCTGCCTGTGGTCGCACAGCCCCTTCAAAGCTGCAAAAACATTAGCTCTGATTTCAGCTGAGCAGAGCACGCAGAGTGCCGTTCTCTCCGCCCGTCTCTGTGGTGCGGTCAAAGCTACGTCCTCAAGGCCTGAGTCATTTCTGAAGGGCTTACTGCCCTATGCTCGCTTATTCCAAGAACGACGAGGACACTGCGTCACCGCGGTGGCCTCTCTGGTTGTGTTGCTGCTTCTGAGAGCTAGGAAGGAAGGGCCCTTAGTTGCTCTTCATGCAGATATGGCCTCTCACCCATTCTCAGACATACGCAGCCCACAGAGCGGGCTTCAGCGCCCCCCTGAGTGTGCACTTGTGCTGGGGGCGACGTGGGGGGTCACCTCCTTCAGTGGTGGGTGGAAGGGATCTGAGAAGTGCTCTGAGAGAGGAAGCTGTGCATTCCTTCAGAAGTTTCTGGGTGAGGGGCGCCTGGGTGGCTCAGTCAGTTAAGCGTCTGACTTCGGCTCAGGTCATGATCTCACAGTTCGTGAGTTCAAGCCCCGCGTCAGGCTCTGTGCTGACAGCTCAGAGCCTAGAACCTGCTTCAGATTCTGTGTCTCCCTCTCTCTCTGCCCCTCCCTCACTCATGTCCTCTCTCTCTCTCTCTAAAATAAGTAAACATTGAAAAATAAAAGAAGTTTCTGGGTGAGTCAGGGCTGACTAGAAGTGGGGGTCAGTCACCACAGGAGTCAATGTGGGGCTCAGCAGGGCGAGATCTGGGCCCCAGGAGTGTTGACAGCTGAGGCCCATTCCTGTCCCCAGGCCAGCTGGAACCTTATGGAAAGAGTCAGGCTACCCCCAACACGCCCACAACTCCTTATCCAAGTTGCTTCTGGCCGCACAAAGGGGATAAAGAGCCCCGGGCAGAAAGACCTCGGACTGACCCCCAGAAACAGTGGGTAGGGAGGATTAGAGTGAAGGTGAGCCAGCCTGGCTTCCGTCCAGAGCTCATTTTGGCCCACTCAGTGAACTTGGGATTTGGCCTGGCACCTTTGCTCTTCTAGGAAATTAGCATTATTATATCTGACATTGTAGAACGCTTTTAAACATTATCTGATGCTTAAAATACTTTGAAGGGGTTGGCAAAGGAGGTATCATTACCTGCATTTTATGGACCAGTGGAGTTGGTGTGTATGTGGGGGGGGGTGGTGAGGAGCAAGGTCACACTGCTGGTTAGTGAGACACTGAAGAGCTGTTCCTGACCTCTGACCACATCCAGAGACCAGTCTGGCTCTGGGTCTCATGGCAAAAGGAAGCCCGGAGATGTGGTTCTGACCCAGGCTGGGGAGGGCATCAGGTCCATTTCTCAAGCTTGAGAATCAAGCAGACTTCTCCTCCCTTCCCTGCCTTGGAATTGAAGTGGGTCTGGTGTCACTATTCCCCCTACATCCACGCTCTCAGTGGCTCTGACCTGATCTCAAGGCATCCGTCTGACTGTGACCTTGGGGAGCCGCGCTGCTTTGGCTCCTAGCGGGTGTCTCCCTGCTTGGTGACCACAAGTCCAGCCATAGCCCTCCCAGAGGCCAGCCCCTAGATTACGGGAGATTCCATGTCACTGGGTGGGGAGGTGGGAGGTGGGAGAAGCCAGCCACCTGTCTCAGGATGCAGCCTGCATCTCTCCCTCCTTCCTCCCTTCTCCTGCCCAGCTCAGCCCCTCTGAATGGAGGGAGTATTGTCCAGTGACTCCTACAAGGATTTCAGTTCACTTCAAGAAGGGCTGATCTCTGGGAAAACTGGATTTTCCACAGGGTATCGTGTTAATAATTGAGTCACACTGAGGGGTTAGGACTTTGATGTTTTACTTCTTCCACACTTATTTGCCTTTTGAATGTGAGTGCTCATCCACATCCATGAATCCTCTGGGCATCAGCAACAAGAATGGTTGTGAGATTGTGGGTGATTTCTCTCCATATCCCCCAAAGCAAGAATTCCCAGGAATTAAGGGTGGGGAAGCGAGGGGTAGAGTTCTTCTGTCAATTCTCTGAACTTTGTGGGTTAAAAATAATGGTCTTGAAGTCTTAATCCATTTTAAAGGGAGAAGGAAGAGTGTACACTGAGCAGTTGCTTATCCTGAGGCTGGCTCACCCCCTCTCCTTTCTGGGGGTTGGTGGTCTGGTGCCGCGAAAGCCCATGGACTCAGAGCTCGTGGAGATCCAGCTTCTAGACCACCCTGCTACTACCTGGCTTAACCAGCCCTGTGGCCTTGGGGCAGTCACTCCTCAGAGTTTTAGGCTCCTGATCACAGTGAAATCAAATGACTTCGTCTCTGAGGGGTTTCCTTTTGACTCCCAATCTCATGGTGCCCTTGTCATTGTGTCCTATCTCCTGGGTGAATCATTTTGGGGCCAGAGTCCAGCTGGGGACTAGCTGTCCTGGTGGGATTAACCTTGACTTTAGGAGTTTGGCCAGGAGGCCAAAGAAACCTTCCAAGGATGGCTGCATTGCTTATTATACGCTGGTCCCCTTTCTGGGGGAGAAGAGGGAAAGGCCAACAGAATGGCAAGAGAGAGGGTCTCAGGGTCTGGGAGGATGTGGACACTTCCCTTCCAGGGTCCTTCTCAGTGTTGGCATCTGCAAGGCTGTCTGAAGGCTTATCCAAGAAGTGAAGGAACAAAGGACCCTGAATGGTGAACATTTACTCTGTAAATAAGGTCAAGAAAAAAAATGTGACACCAAAGACACCAAAAGAGGCTGCCGACCACTGGCCAGTCCAGGAGTGCTCAGAGACAAGATCTAGGACACCGAAGGGGTCGGTCTGCTGCTCTGGCTCCATACACTCTGTTTCTGAAGGGCTTACAAGTGCACTTGAGGCACGGCCGATGAGCTGAGTATTGGGATGAAGGACAGCCTGGTAAAAGAAGTGGGACCGTCTGGATTGGTATTCTTGACTCCTGGGTACAGATGTCCCCAGGGGTAGAACTGGAAAGTGATGGTCTCCCCTGGGGCTTTATTACTGATGACTCATCTGCATAATTGTGTATGAGTGACAGTCAAAGGTATTTTACCGGTGTGTGACTTTGGACTCAATAGTTTCAATTGGATGAGAAGACACATAGAGGATAACCTTGGCCGATCCTTAGAATGTGTGCTGAGGAGTCTTGGACAGGGGGGTTGAGTTTACCTTCTATTCCGTGGAGGCACTGAATAAATTCAGCACCTGGAGGTGGGTTCAAAACAGGTCAACTAAGCAGAGTCCCGGGTTCTGACCTGCCGATCTCCAGCTTCAACTTCAACACAGACTCCCTGATGCCTGCCATGGAGGGTTCTCACACGTTGGTGCTTGTTAGAATCACCTTCTGAAACACGCAGATTCACAGTGACCCAGACCTTGGAGGCTGGGCGTCTGTGCTTGGAAAGCCCCGCAGCT
Source organism: Cryptoprocta ferox (assembly GCA_028646485.1). Classification (NCBI taxonomy): domain Eukaryota; kingdom Metazoa; phylum Chordata; class Mammalia; order Carnivora; family Eupleridae; genus Cryptoprocta; species Cryptoprocta ferox. The sequence continues at coordinate 3,192,152 of CM053564.1, read as the reverse complement.
CTCAGATACCACCCGCACGTGGCCTGGGAGCTCTGCTTTGTTTCTTGGCCCGAGTTCTAGCCCATCCCTGGAATGCTTGTTGGGCAAACAACTGGACTTTCTTGTGTCTGCTTTAAGAACACATAACTGCTTTGGGAAGCGTGAAGTTCTGCGTGAAGTCAAGACACCACCCAGCTCTGTGCTGGGCACAAGTTGGTCAGCAAAGTTAGCGGATACTGGAGTGGGGGATCCTTGGGCTGATGGGGAAAATGATCAAGAGGGGTCTAGTGGAAATTTTAGGGACAAGCGGGGAGAGGCAGGGGCAGTGGCTGTCACCCCCCTCCATCCTTAGGCTGTGGGACTGATAGACCCAAGAGGAGCTGCTGGGAGGAGGTAAAGGGGTGGCTGAACCCCAGTTCCTTCATCTTTCTATACCCCCTATCCATGTCCGTGGAACTCTAGCCTTCATGAGACTTGGTTTGCAAGCTACGTGGGAGCAGAACAAACTCTAGACTGAGGGCCATGCACCTGGGCTCTGTCCCAACCCTATCTTTGACCTTGGGAAAGTCTCTAAAGCTCCCTGGCCAGAGCTTCCCCCTCTGGGGTTGAACTCAGCAAGGCCCCTGGTGACTCCACAGTTTTGAGTCCATGCAGAAAGTGCTTTGCAAAGGGTTAGGAACGGGGAAAAATCAAGTGTTTGGTTGGTAGTAGAGAGAGGAATTGAGCCTGGGGCCCCTGCTGGGATGTGGATGGGGCAAGCCACTGAGAAGCTGACCCCAAAGATGGCAGAGGTGGTGTAGGGAGAGAAAGCAGAACTGGTTTATGCCATGCTCTGCCCAGAGCGTGAGTGGGGCTAGGGCCCCAGGCTGTCCAGCACGAGGGCCTTCCCGTGATCTCTGGGGTTGAGCTGGGGGCTTGCTATTCATGTACTCTGATGTAAGCACCCAGGCCTGTCCAGGGACAGGGCGGCTGCCCTGGCAGCAGCACATACAGTACAGCACTGTGTGTCCTGGGGTAGACCAAGACTCATCTTACCAAGCTCTGAACTCATTCAGGGTATCCTAGGTCCTCTGTGCCTTCCCCTACCTCCTCCAGGGGCCGTTAGGGGGCTTCAGCTAGATGCTGGGGAGATCAGAGAGGGAGGGAAGACACTGGATTTGATTTCATGGAATTGAACTGAATTTAATCAGAGGCTCTAGAAGCCTCTAACTGCCTTCCAGAGGAGAGATCATGCCCAATGGCACAACTGCTTCCTGGGGATTGGGTTCTGGGGCCCAGTGGCATAACTTGTTTCACTATGGGACTTTCTGTCTGAGAAGTTATTTTTAGCCTGGAAAGGAAGGTCACAGGGCATGAAGGCTTCACTGTTGGTCTCTTTTGCTCCAAATTGCTTAGCAGGTCAGTGACAGCTTGGCATTAAATCATAAAAACCAGGGAAGGGTATGGATATAAATGTGTATACACACACACACACACACACACACACACACGAATTCCTGTATTCCTGTCTGGAGCCCAGGAGTGGAGTGAAGTTCATGGTAAGCCCCCCAAATCTGGGGTCCTCATTTTCCTTGGGATTACCTAGCCCTTTTACCCTTATCAGGGACAGAGGGTATTTTGAGATTAGAAACACCACAGGTGGTCAGACCCAGAGTATGTTCCACCTACCATCCCCACCATCACCACCATCACCATCACCATCCCCATTATCATCACCATCCCCGCCATCCCCACCATCCTCACCATCATCACCATCACTGTCACCACCATCATCAGCATCATCACCATCACTGTCAGCGCCATCCCCACCATCATCACCATCACTGTCACCACCATCATCAGCATCATCACCATCATTGTCAGCACCATCACCACCATCCCCACCATCATCACCATCATTGTCACCACCATCACCAGCATCATCACCAGCATTGTCAGCACCATCACCACCATCACCAGCATCATCACCATCACCAGCATCCCCACCATAACTATCACTCTTAGCACCATCACCACCATTATCACCATCACTATCCGCACTGTGACCACCAACATCCCCACCATCCCTAGCATAACCACTATCATCACCACCATCATTACCATCACCATCACTGTCAGCACCATCACCATCATCATCACCATTCCCACGATCCCCACCATCACCACCAGCCCCACTGTCACCACCATCACCATCACCATTATCACGATCCCCATCCCCACCACCATCATCACTACCATCACCACCATCACTATCACCATCCCCACAATCATCATCACCAACACCATCATCACCATCATCATCATAAATAGTAGAAGGCAAAAGGGACCTGTGGACACAGCTGGATTCACCAGAGGAGAATTGCTGCTGTTCCAAAGGCACATGCCAAGCCTTGGGTGACTCATCCAAATTGGAAGTCCCCAGTAGGCACACAAGTCAGGAGGGCCAGAAGCAGAAGACTTGGGCTCAGGATTATTTGGTTTATCAGTGGTTTGCAGCTTTGGCTGCATGTTAGAATTACCCAAGAAATTTTTTTGTTAAAGTCCTGATGCTGGGGATACATTCTAATTCAATCAGAACTTCTGAGGAGAGGGGAGGAGTGGCACCAAGAACTGAGTGATTCCAGTGTGCAGCCAGTGCCTGGAATCACTGGTTCAGAGGCAGTTTTATCAGGTGGTGTAGACTAGTGCCTCTGGAAACGAATCACCTGGGCATCTTGTGAAAATGCAGATTCTGATTCAGTGGGTCTGGGCCAGGGTCTGAGAGTCTGCATCTCTCCCTAGCTCCCAGGTGATGCCGGTGCCGTGGGTTCCTGGACCACACTCTGAGGCATAATACTCTGCTCCTGGGCCGGGCTGGCTCCTTGCAGCTCTGTAGTTAAACGGCTTCAGCCAGTTGCCAGCTGTGCGTTGGGCAAGGCATTCAGTGTCTCAGATTTCAGTCCTCTCAGCTGTAAAACGGGGATAAGCATAAGACTTGTCTTACAGAAGCAAGTGAGATTAAGTACATGGAGTAAGGTCAATTCATGTTTTATTTATATAAAGTGCTTAAGCATCGCCTGGCGCCCTGAATAATTGTGCACATGTATCTCATATGAAATATATTACATGTATCTTGCTGCTGAAAAGGACTGTCAGTCTCTTTGGGTTAAACCAAGCTCCTGCCATAGATTTCTCTCCGGGGAGTCAAGGATATGGAGATGCAGGCGGAAGAATCAGTACATACAGGTATTCCGGAGGTAGTGAAAGAGAATTTAGTGAGTAACCTCCAGTTCTCTTTCTTTGAGGGGCCAGAAATTCTTATTGTACTCAGATGTCACCACAGACCTCTCCATAGCACTTTCTGTGGGCCAGGCAGGGTCCCAGGCTTGGAGAACACAGGGAGGATGAAGCTTGGCTCCCATAGTTCAGGAGTGGAGAGAAGGCCCGTGCAGGGAGGGGTAAGAAAGGTCCCAGTGAGAAGGGATTCTCCTTGTGTGCCCCTAAACACAGTTGGTGTGGAAGGCCTGGATGAGGAGTAGGTAATTCTGGGCTCCAGTCACCCATATGGTTATCGAGGAGGTTGGCTGAGGTCATGAACATGAAAGAGTCCTATCAGTGTAAGCGGTTCCTTTATAATTAAAGGCACTTGAATTTCCTTCTGCTGAATTTGATAGCAGGTTGCCGCTGTGGGGGCTAATGAGAAAATATTTGTTCCTGGCCCCTGGAGGGTGCCCCAGCTTTCAGGGAACAAGGTGGGTGGGGACTGGGAGGTGAGAGAGGGACCCCAAGCAGTGGCTTTTCTTCGTGGGAGGCAGAGATGAGAGTACCAGACTGTCCCCAGCAGAGGTGGGATGCTGCTTCCTCAGAAAGCATCTTTGTGAGTCAAGGGAGCCCGGGGGCTGTCTCAGCTACCCCAAGGCAGGGGGCCAGTCACCCCTCATCTCCCTGTGCCTGCAGAGTCCCCCTTCTTAAACAGGTCCCAGCCTGAGTGGGAGGGGTCAGAAGGGATAGGCCCAGTCCTTCCTCTGACCCCATTTTGCACATGTATCACACTTTTCTCCTGACAGAGGTCTCCAGCACTTAGAAGGCCCCTACCTCACTCTCTCGTGCTGTCTCTGTGCCTTCAGCTCTCCTGGTAAAGCATCAGTCTTTAGAAGGGGATCCTCTCGGGAAGGGGTTGGCAAAGGCCGCTGGGAAGCTCTTGGCCCTGCCTTGGATATCTCCTCCTCCTCAGGCCACGTCCCCTCTAATCTAAGGTAGCAAGGCCAGCAAATGACTGCCCTGAAGGGGACAGAGTTGGATGTGTGACTTAATAAGGCTGAGAGCCACAAGTAATCCCCTAAGTACTTGCTGTGTAACCTAAGATGATCTGGCCCACATACACCTGTTTTCACTCCTTTGCTGATAGCAGTATAAAAAGCATACCGGTTAATGACTCTAGGAACCGACAGGGGTGGAATGTCCATGCATCTGTCCTATCTTGGAAAGGTCTCCTGGTGAGCCTGGCTGCACGTGCCTGCTGCAAGGTTGAGGAAGGGCTGGAAGGGATCCCTGAGTTTCCCTCCCTGTAGTCATCAGGACCCAGTGGAGGCTCGAAGAGTCTGGGCTGGGGTGAGGCTCTCAGGGCGGCTCAGCCACTCACTCCTCCAGTGGTGGACGGTGGTGATAACCGCCTTCCATGTCTTGGGAGGGAGGCAGAGAAATGCACACTCTGGTCGCCTCAGAGGGCAATTGTGAGAGCGGGGAGGGAGGTGAGTCGCCGCACACCCCGGCCCGCACCTCACTGCTGGAGGACAGGAGCTAGGTTGCATTAGAGTCTTTAGAGAAGCAGAGTCAGTGCCAACCCCGTGAAACTGACCAATGGTGTTCTAATCATTTAGAACTGCAAGTTTCCGCCTCGGGTGGCACAGAAGATGTTGGCAATTTGTTGGAGAATCATTTTTCTGCTGGAGATGCAAGTCTAGAGGAGAAGGAAAGGGCGCTTTATGCGGAGGCGGCCCCTCGAGAGAAGACCCTGGTCCTTCACCCCCCGGATGGCAGGGAGGCTGAGAGCTCGGAGCAGACAGCCGCTGGGGCCCCTGCTGCTGCTGCCGCAGGCCCGGGCTCTGGTCCCGAAGCCAGCCTCTCCAATGCCTCAGCCTCAAAGTCAGCTGCCCCCGGGGACCCTGCGGGGCCTGGGGAGCAAGAAGCGGGTCCACCAGGAGGGAAGGACGGGCCTGAGGAAGAGCTGGGTTTGGGAGAGGGCCCAGGACAGGAGGGGGTTCCTGGGGAGGCCGAAGGACAGGCTGGTAGTGGCATGGTCCCTGAGGAGGCCGAAGAGGTCACAGGCGACCACCCCGAGCAGGGGGCAGCAGTAGGGACCACACAGCTTGAAGGCTCAGGGGCCTCTCCAGGTGTGGAGGTCAAGGAGGCCCACGCCCCAGAGACACGACCGGAGGACAGTCCAGGGCCTGATCAGGAGCCAGAAGTGCCAGATGGAGTCTTGGACCTGGACACAGAAACCGAGGAGCAGACTGAGGACCACGGGGAGCCCATCCTCACCCTAGCCTTGGAGACCGGCAGTGCACAGAGCTCCGAGGTAGGGGGCATCCAGGAGGCCCAGCCCCCCCAGGCCCAGGCACCGGGGCTACCTGAGGAGGGCCTGGACGCCTCCTCTGAAGAAGAGAGTGGTGACCACAGCGGAGACGAGGAAGGAGAAGGCGCTCTATCCGAAGAATCCGAGGAGGACAGTGGTGACGGGGCTAGTTCAGAAGAAGAAGAAGAAGAAGAAGAAGAAGAAGAAGAAGGGGAGGAAGCCGGAGAACCCCAGGAAGGAGCAGCAGCTACAAGCTCTGAGGATGAGGGGGCCCAGCTGATCTCAGGAGAATTGAATACAGGGCCCCAGGGGGATGAGACAAAGGAACCCAAAGAGGGGCCTCAGGGTAGGGGTTTCCTGGAATTAGTAGACAAGTGTGTGGTGGGGCAAGGTGGGTGGGAGAACCCCCCAGTCAGCTCCAGGTTTGCTGGTTGGAGGCCCCGGCCAGATGCCTGGCCCACCGGGTACCTGCGGGCTGCTCGTCAGCCGCTAAACCCTGTTCCGAGGGACCAGTGGGAGGCCTCACTGTGGAGGGCCTAGAGGATTCTGGTCACTTGGGAGTTAGGCCCTCAGGAGCCTCCCTGTTAGCATCCCTCCATGCACTTTAACGGGGACAGTGCCTTAACCTGAAGGACAAGGGAGTAGTGGCAGGATTTGAGGCCTTGTCTCTGCCAGCTGGTGGAGAGAGGTGCAGGTAGGGTGTGGTTGGGAGCCCCCTGGTGTCTCTCCTTGAAGACTAGGCCAGGTCCGGTGGGGCGAGTGGAGACTGGGGTCAGGATGGTGATAAGAAATCTCAGGCTGGGAGTGACACTGATGTTCTGCAGATGCCCACGTGGGGAAGCAGCAGCCACCCCCTCAGCATGGGGCGTGGGGAGCAGGGGAAGGAGGTGTAGTGAAGCCCACATGCAGCATCCAAGAGACCCGGCTTTCAGGGCGGAGGCTCGGTCCTCGATTTCCAGCCTGGCTTCCCCACAGATTACCCTGCGGGACTTAGTTTCCACGCTGCTTGTCGGGTGCTCACACACTCCGTAAGCGGGAGGGCCTGCAGCCAGCCAGCGACCCCCCCCTTTTCCCGAGGCTCCTTGGTGCTGCCCAGGCTGATCCCTGTGGAGAATCCCACTCCCCAGCTGCTGCGGGAGGCACATGGACGCTTCTCAGCTCCCATCCCTTGTGAACTGGTCTCCCTGTGCACCTTATGCCCACGTCCATCCCACCCCACACAAAGGCTGGATATTAGAGGCCCACAGCATGGGGACCTCTCCCTGGGAGCCTGCAGGCGGTCATGGGCATCTCCGGCTTGGGCAAGAAGCAAGGGATGCCTACCCACGCCTGCCCCCAAGACTCCCAGCAACAGCTCCTCCTGCCCAAGCCCCACCAAAGCCTGTGTGATGCTGATAAAATGCTCATTTCATCAGGGCAATTGTTTGCTTAGAGCCCGGCCCTGACTTCCGGTGCTTTTAGGGTGAAATGCAGACTCCTATAAACCACTCCTGTATCCTGTCCTCATCTTCACCCAATTCACTCCTCACAGCAGGCTCTTGGGGAGGTTTTCAGACAGCCCTGCTGAGACTTCGTAGGCACTGTTCTTAGGCCCTCACAGCTTCTGGAATCTTTCCTGCCGTAGCCACATCATGGACTAGATTTATTACCTTAACTTTCAAGAGGATTTCTACCTGTCTCCCCACTGGACCATAGGAAAACCCAGGGCAGGAGCTTTGCTCTGGGCACTACTGCTCAGTGCCCGACCCTCAGTCGGTGGTCAGTCAGTATTTGTTGAATACATTAAATGGATTGTGGAGTTTAGCAGAAGTTGAGTTTGGGTTTTCAGAGTCCCTCCTTAGAGCCAGAACTCTGTTCCGTTGAACTTGGCAAGCCTTCCCGCAGCACTTCCTTGTGCTCTTTCTTGTCTTCCAGGGGCTTAGAGCCTGGCTCCTAGCTTTGCCCTAACCCTGCTCTCTGCTTCTCTCCCCAGAAGAGGCGGAGGATGTGAGTGAAGAAGTCCCGATGAGGGACCGCTCCCACATTGAGAAAACTCTGATGCTGAATGAGGACAAGCCCGTTGATGATTACTCTGGTAACCAGAGGAAAGACCTGGAGCCGGGGCCGGGACAGCTGCAGAACCAGCAGCCAGGCAGAGCCTCAGGGGCTGGGCTCTGTGGCCAGTGTCTACCCAGGCCTGAGAGCCCTGGACATGGGGGGCTTTGTGGAAGAGGCTCTGAGAGCAGTGTCCAAGGCTGGGGTGGGGGCTGTGGATTGGCAGGGAGGAGGAAAGGCGATCTACAGAGAGGGGCCACTGCTAGAGCAGGGGACAGATCCCAATGCTGCCATCTGGGGCCCTGTGTCAGTCTTTGTGCTATGGTCGGGGAGGCTTGTTAATAACGGTTCATCCCATCTGCTTTGATTTTTACAGTTTTTGAAGCCCTTTTATTTCCAGGATTTCATCCTCATAATAACCCAGGCTTTCAGTGGGGCTAATTGCCTCCTCTTAATTGAAGAGCTAGCTGGGGCTCAGAGCAGCTGAGATTTGCACAGGGCACATGGCTGGACCGGAGCAGGGGGAGGGGAGAGTCTAGAAAGCCTGACCCGGGAGCCTAGCTCCTCCTTCTGTGCCTCACATCCCGTGGGCTCCCAGTCTTGCCGTGGAGGGAGAAGGTTAGGTTAAAAAATTCCAGGAGGTTCTGAGGGTGGGAAGGGAATGCCTTTTGGTTACAAGATTTCTGAGGGTTGGGATGTGGACCAGGTCCCTCCAGGAATGCTAATAGCTGGCATTGTGAGGCTGCCAGTGGGGGGGCCACCCGCCTGGGCAGGAGCTGCCCTGGGGAGTGAGCCGGACCCTCTCCTCTCTCCCTCTCCCTTCACCCTCCCCTGCTCCCAGTGGTGCTGCAGCGGCTTCGAAAGATCTACCATTCGTCCATCAAGCCCTTGGAGCAGTCTTACAAATACAACGAGCTTCGGCAGCACGAGATCACAGGTACCCCTCGTGTCTGATGCCCGTCCACACTCCCCATGCCCTCCCAGAGCTGTGTGAGTGGTGGGCGTGAGGACTCGGGGAGCTGAGCTCTTCTGAATTCTCCGATGCCCTGGTCACACGGTCATCCTTCCCCTGCAAGATTGCCCTCATCTGCACAGGGTTTCGTGGAGATCACTTCATTTGCAAGCGTTCACGCTTCAGTAGTGCAGAGGTGGTTTCCAAGGGCAGCGATGCCCGTTTCTTCCGTCCCTCCCTTGCTGAAGGGCCCACGACAGCCCCCTGACTGCGAAGGGATCATGTATTTGGTCCCCTAATTGCAATCCTTCCCTTCTCCTTATGGCTTCTTCGCTTGGCTTTCCTTGTGTTGAGATTCTTTTAAACATCGATTTTCAGAATAATAAAAACAAGGTCTATGTGTCCCCATAAAAGAAGAATAATCAAATAGTGGAAAACAAGTACAAATTGAAAAATAAAAATCCCTGGGGTTCCTGGGTGTCTTAGTTGGTTAAGCATCCCATTTCAGCTCAGATCATCATCTCACAGTTTGTGAGTTCGAGCCCTGCATCAGGCTGTCTGCTATCAGCACAGAGTCTGCTTGGGATCCTCTGTCTCTCTTTCTCTCTCTCTGCTCCTCCCCCCTCTCAAAAAAGGTGAAATAAAAATGAAAAATAAAAATCCCTTTCTTGATTTCTAGTTTCTCTGCTTTACTTCCAGTGACTCCCACTGTTAGAGTTCCCTGCAGATACTTCCAGACCAGACATTTGCTCTGTGCACATGAGCACGTACAGGTGTGTCCTCTGTTAGTTTGACACGATGATATCACATCACACAGTTGTGTATGTGCAGCCCCGCTTTGCTCTGAGCCTCTGAACACACCACACCAGACGGGCCACTGTTCTACTGAGGACACCGGGGTGTTTGCCGTGTTCCATTTTTATTGTTTTTAGTTATTACTTTTTAATTTCTTTTTTGAGAGAGAGAGAGAGAGAGAGAGAGAGAGAGCGAGAGAGTGTTAGCAGGGGGTGCATAGTGAGGGAGAGGGGGAGAGAGAATCCCAAGCAGACTCCATGACTGGAGCGGAGCCCTACTCGGGGCTGGGTCTCACGACCATGAATGAGATCATAACCTGAGCCGAAATCAAGCCAGACGCTTAATAGATGGAACCATCCAAGGGCCCCGCCATGTTCCATTTTTAAAAATGTTACAAACACTACTATAATCGTTACATATTCCATGCAAATATATTTGTGGGATACATTTTAAAAAGAGGAACACTGGCGTTAAGCATTTCCAGAGTTGTCCCCAAGTTGCCATAGGTGGTGCCAGTCTGAGGCCACAGTAGCGTGTGAGAGCGCTTATCCCCTGCAGCCACGCCCTTTTTGCCAGTCATTCATCTTTGAAAACCTTCACAATGGTATCTGATTGAAGGGTGAGTGGCTTTACACACCTCTTTTTGTGTGAATTGGCTATCTCCGTATTATCTCATGTGATGCGCTTGATGGCTATAAAGTGGGCTGGGTATTCAGGGCGTACATTATTCCTGCTTCAGGAATAATGGGACCCGGTGCCCAGAGATGCTGGGCACGCAGGATCACACGGCTGGAACCAGGAGCTGGAACTCTCTACTTCTTCTTGGAGGGAATGCCATTTCATGATTCCTGGACTGCCTCTTGCAAGCCTAAGAGGAGATGATCCTCCGCGGCTTCACAGGGGCTGGGGCGGGGGCGGGGGGTGCGTCTCCCTCCCGTGGCTTTCCTTCCTGGCACTTGCCTTCTCCCGCAGCTCCAGGCCCAGCGGCTTGGCCCAGGAGGCTGCGGGCCGGCGGGGGAAGGGCGCTCTGCAGGGAGGGCGTTCCCCGCTCCGGATCCCACTTTCTGGGCTTGGCTTCTTTCTCCTCACCTCCCCCCAGTGCTGGGGACTCCACCGCCGAGCCTTGGGGCAGCCTCTGAGCCTCACCTGTGGCCTCCTGCGCATGCCAGTAACGCCCCCTGCTGCAGACAGCCAGAACAGCAGCCCCCAGAGAGCCGGCTGGTTCGTCTCTCTGCTGGGAGCTGGAAGGTTCAGTTCCCCTTGTGTCTCCTGAGCCTGGGTAAAAGACACTTTAAAAAAAAATTTTTTTAATATCTTTATTTTGAGAGACAGAGACAGAGAGTGAGTGGGGGAGGGGCAGAGAGAGAGGGACACACAGAATCCAAAGCAGGTTTCAGGCTCTGAGCTGTCAGCACAGAGGCGGACGTGGGGCTCGAACGCACGGTCTGTGAGATCATGACCTGAGCGGAAGTCAGACTCCCAACCAACTGAGCCACCCAGGCGCCCCTAAAAGGCACTTTTATCGGATCTCTGTGGCTATAAGTGGGGACTCCTGCCACCCCCTCAGCCTGCCTATCCCCACCCTGTCCTCAAGGCAGGGGTTGCCATCCAGAGATGCAAGCAACTCATTGTGTGTATTTGCAGGCAGGGAGGAGTGAGGCAGGGCCATGGTATCAATTTCAGGCAATTATATATGTGCCTGCCACTTAGAGACGCCGTCTTGGTCTTCTGGGACTTAGTTTCACCTTACAGAAAGAAAACCGGCACAGTAAGAAGCGAGGTGCTGAACAAGAGGAATACTGTACTCCTCTTTGTATATAAAAAAAGGGGAATGTGATATCTACTAATATTGCTTCTTCTGTATGCATTAAAATACCTGAAAGGTGGGGTGTTGGTCAAGTCTGACTTCAACTCGGGTCATGATCTCACGGTTCGTGGGTTCGAGCCCCACATTGTGCTATGTGCTGACAGCTCAGAGCCTGGAGCCTGCTTCAGATTCTGTGTCTCCCTCTCTCTCTGCCCCTCCTCTGCTTGTGCTCTGTTTCCCTCTCTCTCAAGAATAAATATTAAAAAGATTTTTTTTTTTAAATAGCTGAAAATAGGTAGTGGGTGCGATGGCCTAGGTAGATTGGGGACAGATGTGGGAAACTTTTCACTGTATACCTTTTTATACTTCTGATTTTTTTAATTAAAAAACATTTTTTAGAGAGAGAGAGAGAGAGAGAGAGTGTGTGTGTGTGTGTGTGTGTGTGTGTGAGCAAGGGAGAGGGGCAGAGGGAGAGAGAGAATCCCAAGCAGGTTCCACGCTCAGTGCAGAGCCCAATGCTGGGCTCGATCCCATAATCCTGGGATCACACCTGAGCCAAAATCTAGAGTTGGATGCCCAACTGACTCAGCCACCCAGGCACCCCTATACTTCTGATTTTTGAAGCAAGAAATTAAATACTGTACATCAAAACAGAAAAATATGAAAAGAAAAAAAAGAGTTCCTACCATTTGGGGCCTATGTGCCAGGCTCAGGGAGACAAAGCGGTCTGGAGAATTTGAGGTATAAACTAGGCAGGGCTGGCCCTCCATGCCGTGGCTCAGAGAGAAGCCGCAGAGTGGGGAGCTGCAAGGCAGCAGCCAGTGACCCCATCCGTCCTGCCCCCCCCCCCCACTTTGGAAGCACTGGAGGACTCTGCTTTCCCTTCTTCGGGACCCCAACTGGCATGGCCCAGGCAGGGTGTTCTTCCCAACATTGCCAAGAACCCAAGAATTGCCTACTCAGTGCTTGGTCTTGCGACCTGGCAAATATGTCGTGGTCTCTGGTGGCTAATTTGAGACTGGCCCGGAGCCCAGGGTTGGGCTGAGCCTGAGGTAGGATGTCAGGGGGCCGCCGTCCAGGCTGTCGAAGATCGTGTGAGCCTCTTTCCTGTCTTTTTTTTTTTTTTTTTCCGTTACCAATTTAGATAGCAGAGTTTTAACCTCTCCCCATGGGGTAGCTCCCTTCTCGCCTTCTTAGGAACCGTCCTGCAGATGTAAACCTGGAGGCCTCTGAGTCACCCAGAGTGAGCTCTGAGTCAGTGTTTGTTGATGTCACTTAGCTCCTGCTTCTGGTGCCCCTGCGCCAAGGATCTGTGTAAGGCCAACATCATGTCTTCTGAGTTTAATGGGGTGATCGCACTTACGTAGCAAGAGATGTGCCGCGGATTGCCACCCTGTCTGGTCCAGTGTGGAATTCCGTAACTCAGTTAGATGGACTGTCTGATGCAGTATGACACCCTGTGTCACTCCTTAGGAGGGAGCTTCATTAGTCGCTTCCATTTCTAATTCCTGCTGCCTACAGATGGGGAGATTACTTCCAAGCCAATGGTGCTGTTCCTGGGACCGTGGAGCGTTGGCAAATCCACCATGATAAACTACCTCCTTGGGTTGGAAAACACTCGCTACCAGCTCTATACAGGTAATAGCAAGAGATTTTCTTGTGTGTTTGTTGATATCTCAGTGTCCTATGTAAAAGCCCTGGGAAACGTTCGTATGTGTCTTCAATATAATCAGGAATATTACATCCAAGGACCCAGCAGCTACAGTCCATATTCACAGCAGCATTTTTCACAATGGCCAAGAGGTGGAAACAACCCAAACATCCATTGATGGATGAATGTGTACACCAAAGGGCCTATCCACAGAGCGGAGTATGGAGTATTATTCAGCCTTAAGAAGGAATGCTTTTCTGAAACATGCTACAACATACGTGAATCTTGAAGACACTATATATTAAGTGAAATGAGCCAGATGCAAAAGGACAAATATTCTATGATTCCACGTATGGGATGCCTTGAGTCCTTGATTCATAGAGACAGGGTAGAGTAGAGGTTACCAGGGGCTGGGAAGGGGGAATGAATGGGGACACTTTCAGTTTGACTAGATGGATGGTGATGAGGGCTGCACAACACTGTGAATGCACCTAATGCCTCTGAACTGTAATTTTGTTATGTATATTTTACCACAATTGAAAAAAGAAAAAAGATATTGCTTAGCAAACATAGATCCAATTCTCTTGGCAAAGCCTCCCTGGAGCCCCTTGCTTTCCCGCTTACTTTGTCATAGGCTCTCTATCCCAGAGAGGACTGCCTTCCTACTAACCTCATGCCCATGCTCGCAGGTGCTGAGCCCACCACCTCTGAGTTCACAGTCCTCATGCACGGGCCCAAGCTGAAAACCATCGAGGGTATTGTCATGGCTGCCGATAGCGCCCGGTCCTTCTCACCCCTCGAGAAGTTTGGCCAGAATTTCCTGGAGAAGCTGATTGGCATTGAGGTTCCCCACAAACTTCTGGAGCGAGTCACTTTTGTGGATACACCAGGCATCATTGAGAACCGCAAGCAGCAAGAAAGAGGTAATTAAGCTCTTGTGTCTGAACAGAGTGAGCTTTGTGTTAGAAAGCTGTGGACAGAGGGCAGTAGGCAGACAGGGGAGAGGAAGTGTGGCTAGCATTGTCCAACACCAAGGGGTGTGGTCTTTGCTGCCAGTCCCTTCTGGTTGTCACCATGGTGCCACTTAGGTGTGGAGTGCCATGTTCTTTTACCTCCCCAAGGGCTAATCTGGTTTGGAGGCAATCCATATTTTCCCAAAGGGAGAGCCGGTCATCTCTCTAAGTATCTCCTTGAGGGCTGAGCTGTCTTGGGGAGGCTCAGACTTTCCCGAGGGATCAAGGGCCTGGACTAATTGGATCCTAGTCCAGGGGTACTTGACCTCTGGCTAACTTGGGTCTGGTTTGAACCTGACCTTAAACTCTTCCTGGTCCAGTGTGTGTGCTTTACCAGGCCTGCTTCAACATAAGCCTGGATTCGACCTTCCTAAATTCTACCTGCCTTCCAGTGGGAGGGGAGTGCCACTTTGGGTCCAGCAGCCACTGGGTTATGACATAGGCCACCGAGTACTGCCACGACACAGGGCTGAGTCATATGAGATGAGTCACAGCAGGCATTTGTAGGACTGTATGACCAGATGGTGAATCTCAGTTTATGGTTATAACTCTCATTTTGGTTTTATTACTGTTTTGTTACTAGTAGTAATACTATCACTAATCATTATAATAGTAAATTAACCTTTATTCTTCTATTACACATCAGATAATTTTATGCATTATTGGCTGATGTTGTAGAAAAATTAAAAGGCAGGTACTCCTGGTCTCCTTATTTTGGAAATAAGAAGTTGAAGGAATTCAAATATGTCAAGCACCTACTATGTCACAGGCAGTTTCAGTTAGGTGCTTTGCTTTATTTATAACATAATAATCTGTACATTAACTTAGGTATTCTTGTTCTTCTTGTTATTTTGTAGTGAAAACACTAAAGCTTAGAAGCATTTGATACTCTTGGGCTGGCCAGTGGCAGAGCTCAAATTCCAGTCTTGGTCTTAGGCTGTTCTTGGTTGAGGGTTGACAAGGCCCAGGAGATAATGTAATTAATTCTTTTTGTCTTCAGAAACCCAGAACATGATTAGTGCCATTGCTTCCTTCAACCCAGGCAATGGTTTGGTTCTGGAACGGGGCACAAGGGGCTTAGGGTGAGCCTACTCTGCTTGACTTCTTGCTCCCCCCCCCCCCCGCAAGGTTACCCCTTCAACGACGTGTGCCAGTGGTTCATCGACAGGGCAGACCTCATCTTTGTTGTCTTTGACCCAACCAAGCTGGATGTGGGTCTGGAGCTGGAGATGCTCTTCCGCCAGCTGAAGGGGCGCGAATCCCAGATAAGGATCATCCTGAACAAGGCCGACAACCTGGCCACACAGATGCTCATGCGGGTCTATGGGGCCCTCTTCTGGAGCTTGGCCCCGCTCATCAACGTCACAGAGCCCCCACGGGTTTACGTCAGCTCCTTCTGGCCACAAGACTACAAGCCCGACACCCACCGGGACCTGTTCCTCAAGGAAGAGATCTCCCTCCTGGAAGACCTGAACCAGGTGATCGAGAACAGGCTGGAGAACAAGATCGCCTTCATCCGCCAGCATGCCATCAGGGTCCGCATTCACGCACTCCTGGTGGACCGCTATCTGCAGACTTACAAGGACAAAATGACCTTCTTCAGCGATGGAGAACTGGTCTTTAAGGACATTGTGGAAGACCCTGACAAATTCTACATCTTCAAGACCATCCTGGCAAAGACCAATGTCAGCAAGTTTGACCTTCCCAACCGCGAGGCCTATAAGGACTTCTTTGGCATCAACCCCATCTCCAGTTTCAAGCTGTTGTCTCAGCAGTGCTCCTACATGGGGGGCTGTTTTCTGGAGAAGATTGAGCGGGCCATCACACAGGAGCTCCCCAGCCTCCTGGGAAGCCTCGGGCTGGGGAAGAATCCCGGTGCTCTCAACTGTGACAAAACAGGGTGTGGAGAAACCCCAAAGAATCGCTACAAGAAACACTAGGTCACTGTGCAGCCATTCTTGGGTTCCTGTTGGTGGATGAGCTTGTGTCCTAACTGTCTGAGAAGTCCTGATTAATTAACCCTTTGAGCCACTGGTGAGAATACTACGTGTTGGAGATTTGGGAGTTTGTTGAGGCCAGTGGTGGGGGAGCAGGTGGGTCAAGGGAGGAGAGGAAACTGTGAATTATAGTGTCTTGTTGCTTCAGTGAGGGGCCTGAGTGAGGCCCCGCCTGCTTTTCTTGGGTCCTATCACAGAGGGACAGAGAGCAGCTAAATTCTAGTATATACTGAGGTGATGAGCGTCAAGCTAAACGCCGCTGAAATTCCTTTTTCCCCTATAAGCTGGGAAAATAGAGAAGACTTGATTTCTGTAGGGCTCAGTTCCCTTGTAGCTTCCTTCCACACAGTCTCCCGCTTGTCCTCCAGCCCTTCTCTGCCTCCTCAGCTTGGGTTGACTTCAACAGGGGACAGTCTCTTGGGTCTGAATCTACCTGGGTGTTGGGCATCCCCCCAGGCCCTCTTCCCTGTTTCCTCAAGGGTTTAGGGGAATGGTTTAGGATACCAGAACGCTAAGAGAGAACAGAAGTCCCCAGGCTAGGAGAAGGTTCTGCCTCCCCCATGCCATTTTTCCCACGTAGTCTTCTAGGCCAGCTGGGAAGCTCGGTCCCTTTATTGGCTCCGAGAGGAGGCCGAGTGTTCTGTGGATTCAGGTCATTTACTTCTTGGAAGTGACTTCAGTGAAAATACTGGAAGGGCTCAGAGGGTTAATTGGTTTGCAGTGTGTCTTTGTCTATTGCATGTCTTGGAAAACTCAGACCCCAAAGGCGTTGGGTTTCAAAGGGGACAGTGGAGACCTTACTCCTTTTCATCCGGGTCTTCTCTGGGCAGCCCATCTCCCCCCAAATGCAGGAGGAGGAGGTTTCCACAACCTCTCTACAGAGACCCTCTGCGGAAGAGCCATTCCCTCCTGGTTTTCGCGTCATGGCCTTTCCTTCTCCCTCTTCTCCGTTCCCTAATGCGCAACACTCAAAACTCTGAATGATTTCCCATAAGTCAGAACCAGCACCAGCCACTCCAGGTCAGTGGAACCAAGGCTTGACATTTGGTTTTCCACCTGAACTTGATACTGATACCCACCACACACACCACAGGGAAGCCAGGGCCTTCAAGTACCGATGAGTGTGAATGTGTGTGTACTGCATCGTGCAAGAGAGATTCGGGGGATAGCAGACGCCAGAGGGAGTGGAGAAAGAACGTGTCATGAGGGTGCCGCCTGGCTGGGGTGCCACCTCGAAGGGTGGCAGGGGTGGAGAGAAGGAGCCTTTTTACAAAAAGTTTGTGCAGATCCAGGAGACCCCGCCCAGGCCTCCACTGGGAGCGAGCTATGGAGGGGGGGGACTTCCCCAGGAGGCCTGGGTCAGGGCCCACCTGACCAGGAAGTCACCTCGGACCGGAAGGAAAGTGAGTGAAGACGAAGGCTCTGGGGGCGAGGCAGTGGAAGCACGTTGGTGATCAGATTAGGTCCACGTGGAGACTTCGGAATTCCTGCTTCTTGGGATTATTAGCACCCAGATGCATGCTGCAGCGGACGCTGCTTCTTTGGCTTTGTGCAGGACCTGGAACCTTCCACAGGACAACAGAGGCCCCAAAGCCTCCAGGACATTATTTACAAGGACACAGCCAAACAGAGAAACAGGGCCCTGCCAGGGCGTCCAAGGGGCCTGGGAGCAGGGCCTGACAAGCTGCTTTTCTTCTCTTTACAAACCAACGCTCACCTTGTCTCCCCATCACATACCCTCTCAAGAGCCTGCCTTCCCCTCTTGCTCCTTAATGCTCCTAACACGCTCGAGCTGCTCCCGGCGTATCTGTCTTGCTCAGTGCAGTTGGGGACACGAGAAGAGCAGGAGTGTACGGGCAGTGTCATGGCGGCTGATGTCACCGATGGTTTGGGGAAGCAGGTGGGAGGAGGCTAATACATTCATATGGCGTCTGTATTTTCGGTGGGGGGGGAGTGACATGATCAGTGTGATCTCTCTCTTTTTTCATCCCATCCATTATCCTCTTCTTACCCCGCCCCTGCTCACTTGTTGACCTACCTTTTCTCCACGCCGCCTGCAGGCTGGTCCGTTGGTCCCCATGGGCTTTCAGTGCTGTTTGGGCCCCTCTCTGTGGATGTGGATTTCAAACAGGATTCTGACTCTCTTTTGGGGTAGAGGGGAAAGGGTTGGGAACTGGGGGTAAATTTAGGATCCAGAGATTCCCCTAAGAGAAGTATCTGTTAAGTATTTGTGCCTGAACAGTTGCTGTTTCTCTCCAAAGTGGAACCTTTCCAGGGTTCTTTACGTTCTGATTTCATCAGGGAGGAAGTCTCAATAAAGTTCCAGTCTCTCTGTGACACCGCATGCTTTCTGATCGCCTCCGACCAGCTTGATCTCTTTCTCTCTCTTTTATCTAGTAGTGGACCGATTTGTCTTAAGACTGCATTGTTTTTCGGGCAGTTTCACTTCACAGCGCAACTGAGAGGAAGGTAGCGGTATCCCCCCCCCCCCGGGTCTCCACCCACGTACAGCCTCCCCCACTAGCAACACCCGCCCTGGAGTGGGACATTTGGCTTTGCTCCTGGTGGCGTGCATTGTCCGTGTTTGGACAAGTGTATCATGACATGTGTCCATTGTTCTAGAATGAAATGAAATACAGGCTATTTTCACTGCCCTAAAGATCCTCTTTGCTCCCCCTGTTCATCCCTCCCGTCTCTTCCCAACCCCGCGTACTGATTTGTAAGTTTCTTTTTTTTTTTTAATGTTTCTTTATTTTTGAGAGAGAGAGGGAGATTGAGTGTGGAAGGGACAGAGGGCGGGGGTGGGGGGCAGAGGACCCGAAACGGGCTATATGTTGACAGCAGGGCTCAAACCCGTGAACTGTGAGATCATGACCTGAGCTGAAGTCAGATGCTAAACTGACTAAGCCACCCAGGCGCTCTCATTTTTAAATTTCTTATAGATAAATTGACAGTCCATGAATTGCTCACTCTTGTTTGAGACGTCCCCAGCGCCTTCTTCTCTAGATCCCTCCTGCTTCCAGCCCCCCAGTGTCAAAGATGACCTTGGAACCAAGGCTTCCTGTCGTAAGATTGAAAATGAAGAAATACACTCTCCTCAGCCCCTCACTGTCATTCTCCCTGGCATCCATGGCAGTAGCCCATTCATGGGAACTAGTGAAGCTTCCATCCCCAAATCTCTCACAGAGGCTGCCCAGGCAGACATGCCACTACATCCACGACCCCAACCACAGGGCTGCCCACTTGGTACCTGGAGGCTCTGGGAGCTGGAGGGTCTGCCCTGAACATACAGCTGGTGCCTCCCCTTGGCTTTTGCAGAAGGGGGTGCTCCCCAGGCCTCCTCCTGCAACTGTTTGTTTGTTTATTTATTTATTGAGAAAGAACACAAGCAGGGGAGGGGCAGAGGGAGAGCAAGAGAGAATTTGAAGCAGGCTTTGAGCTCAGCACAGAGCCTGATGTGGGGCTTGATCCCATGACCCTAGGATCATGACCTGAGTTGAAATTAAGAGTCAGAGGCTCAACCCACTAAGCCACCCAGGCATCCCCACCTCCTTCCCCCCATACTGTACCTGTTTTTAAAGAAACACTACCTTGTCCTTGACTCTCTGAGCCTGTGACTTTGAGATCAGAGCTCCTTTACTTTGAAATTTTACTTCTGGGGTCCTCCTGAGGACTTCACACCTCTGCTTGAGAGTGTGTTTGAAAAGGAAGAGGCTGGACCCTGGGGAGTCGGAAGTAGGGGGTGTGTGTGAGAGTGACAATGTGCTATTGTGATGGGGTGACCTCAGAGAGGATGCAGAATTTAGTGGCGGGGCCAGCTGCCCTGGGTGTTCCTAAGTCGGTAGGTGCTCATCTCAGGGAGGGATGAGGAGGGCAGTGTGGCTCACTGGCTCCTTCTCCCTTGCTCTCCTCCTGATTAGAGGGTCCACAGTCCACAGTCAGTGACTGACGTGCCTGACCTAATGAAGGCCACCACTACCCTCCCCCAGGTCAGCTCTCCCACCCAGGATGGCAACCAGTGTTTTCCCAGGACTGGGAGAAATCCGGAGCTTTTCCCAGGAAAAGGGAGGGAGGTGATGTCTGTTTTGAGGATAAACATAACACACCAGAACCTGCCAGCATGTCCAAAATTGTGCTGTTTCACAAGCCTCGTATTCTACCATCTTTACATCGTCTGCCATTAAGAAAGCAAAATGCCATGGAGGAAAGCAAAATCCAAGACCCTTCCAAATATAGTCAGGTGGTATAAGGGGCATGAATGGAGAGAGTGTCTTCACAGGTAGGTGTATGTATCTGAATATGTGGGGGTTGCTTGTGGTTGCATGTGATTGGGTGTGCAAACAGCTGTGTGTAAAATCTCTGTGTGTGTGGAAACCAACGTGTATGTGAGTGTTTGTGACCAAATGATCTCCGAGTACGTAGCACAGTGCCCAGCACATAGGACTCACCACCTGTGTCCCATCAGAATGGATGACAGGGTAAGCGGGTTTGGGGGTAATAAAGAAGGTGTCTGTGCACTGAATGTTGTACGTAGAGGGTCCTGGGGGCAAAGGAATGCCTGGGGGGAGCAGGTGGGTGTGGCTGTGAAGAAGTAATTGTACGCACAATGTGTGGATTACAGATTCCAGGAGCATATGTGTAGCAGGTTTGTGCTTGGGGTGAACCGGACGCCCGACCCAGGGTGGAGACCCAGGAAGACCCAGCCATGGGAGGACACCTACCAGGCCCTGGCTTTGCAGTTGTGTCCCACCCCGGTGAACCGAGGGGAAGTCTGAGCCTTCAAAACCTCACAAGCACTGGCAACGTTTCATGCCAATTCCCGTCTGTGACATTAGGCTCTAGCTTTTCCCAACCCAGGGAAACCTTAAGTTTTCCTTAGAAGACCATAGAGGCAGTGAAAAGGAAGCAGAAGGAAAACAGAAAATGGAGCAGAGGCATGAATTTGCCTGTAGCAAAGGTGTATTCCACAGGTTCTGAGTTATTCCCTATTCCGACCTCATATCCAAAGGATAAAAAAATAACATGCACAGATGAGCATTTTCTGTGTCTGCTTGCACTGTGGAACATGTTCTGTTTTCTCAAAATTTCAGTGGGGAAAAGAACCAACTTTTAGAGTATTCCTCTTGCCAGGAACTGGGCTATAGATCTATAGTCATTCCCACACTTATACCTTGACATAATGCAGTAATTCTAACAGCCACACGCCAGGTTCTTTACATGTATTATTTCATGTAATCCTCACATAGCCCCACAGGGAGGGAGCCATCTCGCATGGAAAAGAGTAGAGACTCTGGCGTCCGATTTCTTGGGCTTCGTCCTGGGCCCCACCACTTAACTAGCTGGGCTACCCTAGCTAGGCAGATGACATAATTTTGTCCTTTAGTATCCTCACCCATAAAATGGAGACACCAATAGCCCCTCTCTCTGTGGGGTTGTTGCCAGGATTAAATTAAAACATGCAACATGCTTGAAACGGTACACAGCCCACAGAAAGCGTTCTGTAAATGTTATGATTTCTATTCATATTTTACAGATGAGGAGGCGGATGGTCAGAGAGGTTGAGTTGCCGGAAGTAGGAGGGCCAGAGTTCCATCTAACACCTGACTCCCCCGAGGGCATGTTAGGCTACTTGCCCAGGCTCACTCTTGGTGACACTGGTCTTGCTGATCCCAAAGCCTTTCCTTCCTCTTCAGAAACTGGCAAAAATGTAGAATTGCTGGATTTTTTTCAATGGCCGGTTAGCACCTTGACACTTGTTTGTAACAAAATTTCAAACATTTAAACATCATTTGCTTTGAACAATTTATTAAGGTCAGGGGTAGCCTGGTTGGGTCAGTCTGTAGAGCATGTGACCCTTGATCTCAGGGTTGTAAGTTCGAGCCCCATGTTGGGTATAGGGATTCCTTAAAAAAGTTAACTCTTGAAGAAAAAAAAAATTATTAAGGATTATTTCCTCAACGACAACAAAATACTTAAAAAAACCCCAAAAAACCCTTAGCTCCATTTCACATTTGATCCTCACCCTGCTCAAGTAGATGGGCAGGCATATTTATTATCCCTAAAAACAAATCCAGTACGGGGAAGCTGCGTCTCCAGAGAGGTTAAGCCCAAGTTCACCCAGCTAAAACATGACAAACCAAAGGGCCAATTTTCTACCCATCCCCCTATCTCTTCTACTACATTCAATCACATTGATTTGTGTTAATCTGGAGCCTAGACCGATTGTGACAGTACATTTTTCTGACACACTGAAAAGACTGATTTTGTACTTGTGAAGAATGCAAACACATTTGTTGGTTATATTTCCATTTTCTCTAAACTTCTGAATTTTGTCCCACCAAAACTTCAAAAGATTTAGAATTTACACATATTTGTTCAGGCATAATCTCTGCCCTGGAGGAGTGAATTATCCAGTTAGGGACCCAAGACATGGAACTAGAGTGACTGGGTAAATCCTGGGGGATGAAATTGGCCACATGTCCCTATCATAACCCAGGTCACATGGTCAGGCAAATGATTTTCTTTCTCCCTTGTAAATGTAATTATTTGAAAAGTTAAACCCATGCACTGGAGACTGTTTATTTAAACATTTAACAGATCACCTTTATGGAGAAAAATCCGTTTACATAACATCAGGACTCTCCTGGGAATACTGAGACACCCAGGGGGTTCTGAGCTTAGAATTCTAGTTCCACTCTGAAGGCTGGGCAGGTTCGGAAGGGCAGAGACCCATGGGGGAAGGGGTCAGATCCTGGGGGGGAAGATCAAGGGCCCAGGCTCTGAAAGGGAGAGAGCCATCTGTGTGTGGTCAGTGAGGAGTCAAGGTGAGATGAGGTGGGTAAGGGAAACCCTTAGATGGAAGGTCAAGGAGCCTGGGCTTGAGGCCACTGCAAGTTTCTGGACAGAGAGGGCCATGAAGAAGCAGGGAGGGTCAGGCGGGCAGCAGCACTGGGGCTCACCTAGGGGCGAGAGCCTGGCACCAAGCAGCCGACTTTGGCAACCCACACAGCGTTCCTCGGGCCGTGCCCCTCGGACCCGTGGTCCACGGGTTGCTGGCTGGGGAACACCGGGTCTCCGTCCTCCCCAGACGCCTGCACCACCGCTAGGAGCTGGAGGACAGTGCTGGTGCTGGAGCCCCGTAAGGAGGCGGTGGAGGAAGCCCACCTCAGCAGTCTGGGCCTACTTAGGACCCCCAGTTGGGCCCTGGCCCCCGGTTTAGGAGCAGATCATCGGGCTGGACGGGCTCCCGGAGGGGGCGCAACTCCCGAGCCCGCGCGTCCTCACCGCCGGGGCTTCCGCTTTCCCCGCTGCACCCCCTCGCCTTCGAGGGGAAACCGAGGCCCCTAGCAGGCGGGTCTGGATCAGGGACCGAAGGGTGGGGAACCGAGCGTCTGGCCAAGCTTAGCGTGGTCTCGCAAGCCGGCTCCTCAGCGCAAAACGTTACCCCAGGGCGAGGCTCGTCACCGCGACCCCGCGACCCCACCGCCGGGGGAGCTGCAGAGCCGAGTCCCAGCCGAACCCCGCCCGCGGGAGCCCGCCCCGCGCATGCGCCTCCGCTCGCGGCCGCCGTCCCGGCCCCGCCCGCTCCAAGGCCGCGCGCTCCCGAGTCACGCGCCGAGGCTCGCGCAGGCGCTCGGCGGAGCTTCCTGCGAACGCTGGCTCTGAGGCGCTGCGTGGGCGGCGGCTCGGGGTCGGGGTCCGTCGTCTTCCCGCCCGGTCCCCGGGCTTCGCGCCTGTGTGTTCCCTGGGCCCCAGCCGTCCCGAGCGCGGTCCGACCGCTGGAAGTCCGGAGGCTCTCAGAAGTTGTGATTTGGAACCAGGAAAGGGTTTGAACTCGCTCAGAGTTGTGGAGAGAGGCCACCGGTTTCCCGAGGCGTTTCGGGGACGTGAAGAACGTCGAAGAATTTGGTGTTGGCGGTTATTAGATTGTGGTTTTCACCTGAGACCAGCCCAGGAACTGAGATTTTAAGAGATTATTCCACCTCCCTTACCCCTCCAGAAACTCAGAAGTTGGTGTCCAAACTGCCCGCTCCTCCTGTCCTTTAGGATTAGAAACCCAGCCTCGTGCTGTCACTTTGCCCTCCCCCTGGGTGAGGGGCGATGGGAAAGCACTTGGGGCAAGTGAAGCCCCAGATGGGGGTGGGGGGGCGCTAGGGCGGGTAATATTCTCATTAGGATGTCTTTCTCATGACTCCTGGGGTTCCCTGAGTCGCTAATTTAGGAGATAAAAAGGACTCCAGAGATTCTGTAATATCCCCTCAAATGGTCCTCAGCCTCTATTTGAAACGTGAGCAGTGACAGAGGCCTCAGTTGCGGGTTTTCTGACGGGGCTGGTTTGGGCGGCTCCCTCTGCCCTCGATATCCACCAGCTGTGAGAGGGCATCGTTTCCCTTTGCAGCCCTGGGGAGAGTGCACGGTGGGAGCCTGCACCAGCTTCTCTGCACGGCCCCCCTGGGCGTAACGAGCTGGGAAGGGGGGCCCGTGTGGCTAAATCAAGGTTGGCCGGTTGGTTACGGAAAGGAAAGAATTTACCTGTAGTTTCCTGGGTTTTCTTGGCTGTTGCTTTGGAGTGGAGATCATTTGGTCCCCAGGGAATCTGGGAGGAAAAGGGAAGTCCTTGGAAAGGTCTTAGGTGCCCTCCCTGGGTA
Organism: Cryptoprocta ferox; assembly: GCA_028646485.1. Lineage (NCBI taxonomy): Eukaryota > Metazoa > Chordata > Mammalia > Carnivora > Eupleridae > Cryptoprocta > Cryptoprocta ferox. The sequence goes on along the minus strand of CM053564.1, from coordinate 3,167,722 downwards.
AGAATGAGCTGGCCAACCTGCCTTCTGCACTAGGAAGCCTTATTCCATTATATGCATCCCTTTTCTGGGTTTAACTTCACAGAACACCCAGTAGTGGCGGGGAATTGTAGTACAAAAGAGCTGTGCGGTCCCACTCGTTCTTTTGACAGATGAGGAAGCTGACACACCTAGTCAAGGAAAGAGTGTTTAGGGTCACAGAACCAGCTGGTGGCAGACGTGGGACTCAGGTCTCCTGATTCCCAGGCCTATTCTCACTCTCCTACCCCATGTGTAACAGGGGCCAGCACGAAACAGATGGCACATTACAAATGGGTAATATGAGGCAGGGTATAGGGAAAGAACCCTGCGTAGTGAAATGTTCTGGGGCTCGTAACAGTGGGATCTTACCACCTCTACGTCTAGAGGCAGAGAGGCTGTGTGGAGGGTCATTTTGCTAGAGCTAGGACTTCAGGTCAAGAGGTCAGGAAGGCAATGCAGGGGTTGGGGGGGGGGAATAAAACCCCTCTGATCTGTCAAGGCTCTCCATGGACTAAACCTGAAGGGAAGTCAGAGGGCAAGGGAGTCTTGATTAGTCCAAACAGGTAAATTCCAGAGCCGAGTACAGGTGGAAAAGGATGCAGAAAGTACCTAGAGGAGCAAATGAAAGTTACCCAATATAACATGCAACCTTACTTCCAATTGTTTATTAATAGTTTATACTTCTTGAGCACTTACCCTGCGTTGAGTGTGTCCATTATCTCGTTGCGTTTTCCCATAAACCCAGTTTTCTACGTTTGACAGATAAGGAAACTGACTAGTGAAACATCTTGAGGAATGGAGATGCGAACAGCTAAGCGGACACCTGCCTCTCCGGGATCTTTTCTTGTGTATAGTAGTTCCTGTGTGGATGTTTGTGCAGTGGATGAATGAATGAATGAACAAACGAGGAGGAAACACGCATAGGATTAGATGGTAAATCTCCCTGAAGACACTTCGTGTGCCTGTCCTCCATGAGACTGGAGGCGCTCTGCAGAGGTGAGTCCTGTGCCTGTTGGTATCTCTGTTACTGGCTTGTAATGAGCCAGGTATTCAGGTTAAAAGAGCAGGTGTCTAGATGTGCAAAAAACCTTGGGCTTCTGGACTTTCCTAGTGGAAGCTTTTGGAATTAAGCAGTTTTCTCTCTCGATGCCATCTTGATCCAGTCCTGATTTCTGATGCCCCCACAGTCTGGGCAGGGGTCCAGGGTGCTGCCTCATCCCTCTGCTCGGCTCCTACCCATCGCTCCACCTACAAGCTCAGTTCTGCTAATTGCATCACTGGTGTCGCTTCTGGAACGCGGCGTTCTTCAGGGATAAACCACCTACCAGCATGGTGGGGAGTTTGAGCAGCATCCCTACGCTGGCCTCCCGTGGTGCAGAAAGCTCCGTGTAGAGGCTTTGTTTCCTTTCTCCGTGGTCCCTCTTCCCTCACCATCCCCTCTCTTTAGAATCCCCTTTTGTTGGCCTCTTCCTTCCTCGAGGGCCCCACACAGACTGTCCAGGCTCCTCAAGCCCGGAAGAGGAACCTAATATAGACTGTTCACTGCCTTGCCTGCCACCATGCCTCATGCGTCCTCTCCATCATCTCATTTCATTTCTTAGTGATGCACTACGTAGGAAGTGTCAAGGAAGGGCCTTGCAGATGGGAAGACCAAGACTTCGGTTGGGTAACGGGTTCAAGATCACACAGCTGTTCAGGGTAGAGCTGGCCTTTGACCTCTGGTGGAATTCCAAGGCTACCCAGGCCCTCTTCTTGCCCACAATAAGTCCTGCTGCTGCAGTATTTACGTTCATGTTGACCTTTGCTATTTAGAGCATTTTCCTTGTGCCTCAGCCTGCGCCCCTGGGGCTTCGGCATGTCAGATGTGCTGTGTCAGCCTGCCCTGGTGGGTTTCCACACGGACCTGCTTAAACTTTCATTCCACCCACAGCCCTTTGCTGACACCACCTCCTCCATATGGGAGGCCATTTGACTTGTTTCTGAATGGCAACATCCAGCCCATTCTCTAAAGCCCAACTTCTGTGCCATCTCCCTAATGATATCCCTCTAAACTCATTCATCTCCAGATTCCCAGACTCGCCTTGTGAGCCTCCCCAAAGGATTTAGCCCATTATTTCCTGCGTGTAAAGTAATTCGCATATGCAACTTGCTTCCGGTGTTGAGGGCAGGGACTGTACCGAAGTAGTGTTCGTATCTCCCCAACTCCTAACAGAGGAACTTACACATGGCAGGTAAGCCACCAGTGAGTGAAGGCATCAGGGGAGCTCGTGGTGGTGAAAAGAGTTTGTAAGATGAAGATTTATCTCTCAACTTTACATGCTGACTTTGCTTAAAACAAAATTCACCTGCAGGATAAACATCCTGGTCGAGTCTGGGGGGATGGGTGGCGGAGGACACACACCTTGTGTTTCTCTTGAGGAGCTTTGAATTTAGGGAAACGAGGAGACATGGGTGAGGGCGGGAGGTGGAGCCAGGCTGCATGGGTGGGGACGGGCCCACACATCTGTCTGTCCAGGTGGGGCCTGAAGAGCGGGGAGCTGTGTACCCTGACCGTTACCACGGGCCGCAGCTTCTCTGAGGCCGTCCCCTGTGCTCCCTGAGTCCCTTTATGTTTGCTGTCGTAGACAAAGGCCATCACTCCTGCTTCACCGCCACGGGTGGGGGAGTCCTTGGCCATAACAGCAGCACCTCCCTGCCTGGGACCCGAGTCAGCTCAGAGTACCCATTTCCCATATGACCCAAGACACACAGACGCTGGGGCCCTTCAGTAGAGAACGGGTGTGGGCTGGGGTGACTCACCTGCTCTACCACAGCCTACAGCTCGGTTTAAAGCCCTTGCGAATCCAATCTCTTCCGTGGGAGAAGCACAGGAGTCTTCTTTACAGTTAGCAGCTTGGGTTCCTGTGTGTGCAGATTGTCTGTCACTGTCCCAGAGTCTGAAAGTCCAGGTTAGCAAGGACCCATCCAGGTGCGTGGTCATGGAGAGCTGTAGAGGCAGCAGCCTGAAAGCAGTGCCTTGACCTGGGCATCAGGCAACGTTGACCTCGACTGGGCCTCACCAGAAGCTCACTGTGCGGCTACAAAGGAAAGGGATTTGGGACACCTGGCTGGCTCAGTCTGTAAAGCAAACAACTCTCGGTCTCAGAGTTGTGAGTTCGAGCCCCACACTGGGTGTAGAGATTACTTAAAAATAAAATCTTAACCAGAAAAAAAAGGGGGATTGTTTTTTCAGTAAACATGTTTTTGACCCCTACTCCTGCTGTGCGAAGTAAGGACAGGTGAGCAATGAGAAGGCAAAACCAGTCCCTATTCCTGGTGGCCTCTCAGTCTCTGTAAATCAGTGCGAGTCAGGGTGATCTACGGAGGTGTTGTGGGAGCATGGAGAGAAACTAAACACATTTTTCCCGGGGGAATGAGCGAGCACAGGGAGATTCAACAGGACACATTTGAGCTGGACTTTGAAATTGGGATTCTCCCGGCAGACAGGAGTAAGTCTTACATCTTTGGAGAGGGTTGTGCAGTACATAATTGGGGGAATGATGTCAGTGGGGTGTAGAGAGGAGATTAGACTTCAAGGCCTGTCTGGGTCTGGCAGAGAAGGGTCTTCACGGGTCACTCGGACTTCGGACCTTCTGAATGTGGAGGGGAGACACTGAACTGGTCTGTGTTGTGGAAACAACACTCTGGCAGCAATATGGAGGGTGAATTGGGAGGTCAAAGACGCAGAGAGACGCTGAGTAGAACAGGGTTAGACTATCACAGGAAAGAACTTTTTTTTTAATGTACATTTCTTAGTGTTTATTTTTGAGAGAGAGAGAGAGAGACAGAGTGTGAGCAGGGGACGGGGAGAGAGAGAGGGAGACACAGAATCCGAAGCAGGCTCCAGGCTCTGAGCTGTCAGCACAGAGCTGAACACAGAGCTGGAACCCACAAACTGCAAGGTCATGACCTGAGCCAAAGTCAGACGCTTAACTGACTGAGCCACCCAGTCGTCCCAGGAAAGAACGTTTAGAGAAGAGGATTGGATCAACAAAATCCCTAAAACTAAAGTTCTATACCTCTGAACCCACCTAGGCATTTGATTCTTTTCACCTGGCCCCTCCCCATGACTCCTAATTATCTTGATTGCTTGCTCATGCTCCATTCTGGGGGTGCTGTGACCTGTTTGGGTTTTGACACTATCCAGTTTCCCTGTTTGTAAATTCTATCTACCCAGCACTTTGGCTGAGGCCTCAGCTCCTTGGAGACCAACCCATAGGAAGCTGTACTGTGCCCTGGGGTCCTCCCCACCCCCACCTCTCGCCCTGACTCTGTTCTCTCCTCTGGCATCGTCCTCCAGTCTCCACATTGGAAATGGCAACTATGCCATCCTTTCTGTAACTCTTTCCAAGAGGAATGCTGAGACACTATGTTTCATTTGAAGATGTTTACAAGCAGGAACTAGAAAAATGGATTAAGGGGACCTTGGGACATTGGTCTAAGAGAGAACAGAATGTGAAATACAGGGCAGTCCCCACAGAGTGACCCCACAAGTCTAAGCCCCTTGATTTAAATTCAGATCAGTTCTATAAAGTGTAACCCTAAAGCCAGAAGAATGTGTCTTCTAGTCCCTTCCCTGTAATACCAGGCTAAGGGGTTGCAAGTACTGCCCCTTCTTGTCTACTTGTTTGTATAACTGTCATGATTCTTGGGCCTATAGACTTCGGCAGCCAGTCAACAAACAGGTTGTTGGGCCTACTGTGTGCCAGCCTCATGCTGGCTGGGATGGGATAGAGACACGCCCGGCTATATTCTCAAGGAATCAGGAGACCAGTATTTTATTCTAGTTGGGAAAGCAAGACACGTGTGAGAACCAACTAGCGAGCAGAAAAGATGAATTGTGAAGAGGGCAGTTAAGATTTGGTGAGTCATGCCGCAAGTCTACAGAACCTGAGGAAGGAAGGAGTGAATGGCCCCGATCTCTTGGGTTCCCTCGGGATGGGGGCAGGATCCAGCCTCGATCTAGCTGGGGGTCTCAGCTGGATCCCAGCCAGCTTCAGTGTGAGATCGGGGAACAAGTGGATTTTATGCTGCCCTCACAAGGGACGATGTCCTTAGTTCCCAAATGTTAATGCTGTTTTTTCAGTCCGCATCTTCCTACTTGTCAAGATTCTCCATTCATCCTTCAGCTTAAACACCTCTTTTTTCTTTTTAAGTTTATTTATTTATTTTTAGAAAGAGGGAGAGAGAGGGCAAGAGAGGATTGGAAAACTGGCTGTGCACTGACCGCAGAGAGCCTGATGCAGGGCTCGAATTCACAAACTGTGAGATCATGAGCTGAGCTGAAGTCGGAAGCTCAACTGGCTGAACCACGCAGGCGCCCCAATCCTTTTTTCATGAACACTCTTCCCTTCCACCAGCCAACATGATGCTGATCTTTGCAGCCCTTTGCTTATAACTCTGGTGTGACATTTATTCCATCTTGTCGTCTGTTTGTGAATGTTGTGTACCTTGTCATGTACGTGTTTGTGTTTTCCCCACTTCCACTAGTTCAAGATCATGAGCTTCTTGTAAGCAGGGAATATGCCTGAGGTATTTCTCAAACTCCCAGTGAGTAGCTCAGAGTGGAACCCTGCTCAGAAAATGTGTGTTAAGCGGCAAGCCGTACTTTAGCAGATTCCATTCTCCCTGGTATGTCGGTTATATAAGATCAGTTTTGTGGGGCGCCCAGTCAGTTAAGCGTCCACCTCTTGGTTTCAGCTCAGGTAACGATCTCACCGTTTGTGAGTTCGAGGCCCACATCGGACTCCACGCTGCCAGTGCAGCCAGTGGAGTGCCAGTGCGGTGCCTGCTTGGGTTTCTTTCCCCCTCTCTCTATCTGCCCCCCCACCCCCGGCAAGTGCATGCTCGCGCGCTCTCTCTCTCTCTCAAAATAAATAAATAAACTTAAAAAAAAATCAGTTCTGTAAAAGCAGTCCTAAAACCAGAAAGGGGAGGTGCCTGCTTTCTGGGCCCAGTTTCTGGCAGGGCATCACACAGTGAAATGAAAGGTCACTGTAAGTTCGACCTGTGTGGCCACATAAGAGAAGGGTATCCAGTGGTGTCTCGGTCTTGACCCTTGAGAACCAAAGCAACAAAAGGAGGGTCTAAGTGGCAAGAATGCCGTCCCTCAACTTATAGAAGGAGTCTTGGAATCAGAAGAGTCGGGACTAGTTCTGATCCAATTTTTGGTGACAATATACTTCCCTTGTTGACCTTATGGGATTGTTCTGTGAACCAAATGAGACAAGAAATATGTGAGTTCTTTGAAAAGGATGAAGTATTACTAGAATATGAGGCACCATTGTATTTTCTCATTCCTCTGTTTCTGTTTCCTGAATCCCAGCTTCTCCTTCACTCTTTCTGTAAAGAAACTCTCAAGTCACCAGCTGCTAAGGCCAGCTGGGGAGAGCCCAGCCTGTCTCCGCTGAGTTCCCATTTAGGCCCAAAGACTACATCCAACGTGGAAGAATATGTTTTTTTGGTTTCTAAACCAGGTAACTGGGTAAGTCACTTCAGCTCTCTGAGCCTCAGCTTCCTCATCTGTAAATGAGAGATCATAATCTACTCCTCTGACCTCCTAGGGCTCCTGGGAGGATCAAATCAGACAGTGAATATGACAGTGGCTTGTAAACTGTAAAGGTCTGTCCAAATGCTATGGATTTACTTTTTAATCTGTGCTTGAGGGCTCTGGATGAAATTGGCCAAGACTGTTGCACATTTAGACAGTGACATCATATGCGTGCTATTGGAGTCCGGGGTGGGGCACAGAGTCCCCGTAGTCCCCGGATCAGGGCAGAATGCAGAAGGGAGCCCCACCCACTGCCTGCCTGTAGGAGACCTGATTCTGTGGTCTGACCTGAAGAAATCCAACCTCCTGGTTTCCAAAGTGGCAAAGATTGCCATGACCTCTGTGCTCAGGGGACACTTGGATGACAGCCCAAGAGTAGGGGCTGTTGTGATTTAGCTCTCTGTTTTTGGAGTCTCAGCTTGGTGTCCAGACATGGCAGGCAGTCAGGGTAAGGTTGCTGTTGAACACAACACAGGTAGCACATTTTCTGGGACCTCACGTTGTCCTCTTCTCACTTCCTTTGTGTTGGCAAATGCCAGTTGTAGAAAAAGATTAAAAAAAAAAAAAGGCTTCAGAGAAATGGAATGGTAGCACGACTCATGCTGGAAAATGTGACTAGTGTTAGTGACAGGCCAGGCTTCAGAAATGGGGTATCCCCACCTCGGTGCTTTGTTAGTCTTGGGTGGTGGTGAAGCCAGTCTCATGAGAAAGAGTCTCCGCGTGCCTGTGGCCACATCAGTTTTGAATCCCTTCGTTGGCCCTGCTGGTCACTGGAGCTGAAAGGAAATGGCTTTGTCAACAGATACTTGTGAGTGAGTTTATGGTGTGCTTGGCGCTGTACTGGGAACTTTGGGAAAGATGAAAAAGGGCAAGTTGTAGCTTCTGTGTTGGAAGTCCGTATACCAGATATGAGAAGGCAAGATGACTGGGGATTCCGGCTGGCAGGCCCGTGTGCGCAGGCCCGAGGGAGTGGCAGATAATTACTGACAGAGGAAGGCAGAGGCGAGGATCTGCAAAGGCTCTCGGGAGGGTGGCGGGGGAGGCTTTCTAGAGGAGGTGGAAATACGTGAGAGAGACAAAGTTAATCACTTCTTTCCCTTTCTGGCCCCAATTAGGAGGTCCAGTCTTGTATTGCTGCCTAACAAATGGTCCAATTTAGCGGGTCAACACGGCACCTGCTTATTGCCTCCCACTTCTGGTGGTCTTGCTGGTTACACGTCCAGGCAGGACACGGTAGCTGTCAGTTGGGCATTGTCCCTGGCTCATGGAGGCCACTCTTAGTCTTTCCCACATGTCCCCTCCATCTTCAGTTTAGCAGTGGGGCCTCAAATCCCCTCTTGGTTTGAATCTCTGACTTCCTCTTGTGTTATCAGCGGTAGAAAACCCTTTGGTTTTTTTTTCTTTTAAATTTAGAAAGAGAGAAAGTGCCAGTAAGGGAGAGGGGAGAGAGAGAGAGAGAGAGAGACAGAGACAGAGACAGAGAGAATATCCCAAGGAGGCTCTGCCCTGTAAGTGCAGAACCCGACACGGGACTTGATCCCAGGACCTGGGATCGAGACCTGAGCTAAAATGAAGAGTCAGACGCTCAACTGACTGAGCCACCCAGGCGCCCCAAAAACCCTTTGCTTTTAAAGACTTATATGTGATTAGGTCAGGCCCACCTGGATAGTCTCCTTTTGATTAGCATAAAATCACCTGATTGGTGGCCTTAATTACCACCTTCACCATTTTTGAGTGTGCGGCCCAGCGGCATTAAGTACACATGCGTTCCTGCGCAGCCGCCACCACCACCCGCCTCCCGAGTGCTTTTCCCCTCGGAAAACCAAAACCCTGTATCTATAAAACACTGACTCCCCATCCCCCGTCCCACCCCCGTCCGACATCCCCTGGCAACCACCACTCTACTCTCTGTCTTTATGAATTTTACTACTCTGGGTCCCTCAGTAAGGGGAGTCATACAGTATATTTGTCTTTTTGTGAGTGACTCCTTTCACTGAGCACCGTGGCTTCAAGGTTTCTCCATGATGTGGCCTGTGTCAGAATTTTCCTTTTTAAGGAGGAGTAGTATCCATTGTGTGTCTATACCACATTTTGTTTATCTCCTCATCAGTTGTTGGACCCTTGAGTTGCTTTCATCTTTTGGTTATGGAGAGTAATTCTGCATATATAATAATTATATGAACATGGGTGTGCAAATGTCTGAGATCCTACTTTTTAAAAATGTTTATTTATTTGGGGCGCATGGGTGGCTCAGTGCGTTGAGCATCCAACTTTGGCTCAGGTCATGAACTCACGGTTCATGAGTTCAAGCCCCACATCGGGCTATGTGGTGACAGCTTGGAGCCTGGAGCCCGCTTCAGATTCTGTGTGTGTGTCTCTGTCTCTCTGCCCTTTCCCGACTTGCACTCTGTCTCGTTCTCAAAAATAAATAAACATTTAAAAAAATAAAAAAGTTTATTTATTTATTTTTGAGAGAGAGAGAGAGAGAGAGCGTGCAGGTGTGAGTGGGAGAGGGGCAGAGAGAGAGGGGAGAGAGAATCCCAAGCAGACTCCACACAGCCAGCACATAGCCCAATGCAGGGCTCGAAGTCAAGAACCATGAGATCATAACCTGAGCCGAAACCAAGAATCAGACCCTTAACCAACTGAGCCCCCCCAAGTGCCCCTCTAAGACCCTACTTTCAATTATTTTGGGTATATACCCAGAAGTGCAATTTCTGGGTTATATGGTAATTCTATTTTTAATTTTGGGGGGAACCGCCATACTGTTTTCCATGGTGGCTGCACCATTTTACATTCCCACCAACAGTGTAGAGGTGTTCCAGCTTCTCCACATCCTCGCCAGCACTGGTTATTTTCTGTTTCTTGGATAGTAGCCATCCTGAATGGGTGTGAGGTGACATCTCGTTTTTGCTTTGATTCGCTTTTCCCTATTGATCATTGATGTTGAACATCTTTTCTTGTGCTTATTGGCCATTCGTTAGTGGGTCATGAGATCCTGATTAGGCCACCGCTGCCATCTGCTGTGTCACATACCCTCGCAGTAGGAAAAGTATGCGAAGGGGTAAAATGCTCTGCAGATTACTGTTTGCCCAGGGCTGGTAGGTCGGGGTCAGGGAGACAGCAGGGGCCCTGAGCGCTCCTGGGTATGGGCTTTCTTTTCAGGGGTAATGAAACGTTCTAAACTTAGTGGCGATGGTTTCACAACTCTGCACACATACTAAAAGCCATTGAATCGTGCAGTTTAAATGGGCAATTTTTATACCATGTGAAGTATCTCTTGACAACTGTGTTTTCAAATGCTGCCTTTTCAAAGTAGAAGTAAAACAGTACTGGCCATAAGAGCGAATGTTACTGTTTCATTAGCCAGCTCTGTCGAGCAGGAGTGAATCTTACCCAATTGTGGTGAATCTACATTCCTACCCAGAGTTCCAGTCACCCTGTGTCCCTCTGGTTTCCCAAATCCAGTTTTATTCCTTCAGTCTGATTCTGTCCTAGGTTCTTCTAACCCGGGAGACTCCTTATCGCGTCTGTGGGGATGAGCAACCCTCTGTGTTTGGCAGAAGTGGAAAGTTAGGGTAGAATCCGCCAGCCTGGGGTGCCTCTGGGCCTCACGCCCTCACCCCAGATTTGCAGGGGCTCACGGGAGGGAGAACATCGCAGCTGGCGGGTCCCACCAGGAAGGGGGCAGGCAGTTGCTTGAGCCCTATTATGTAAGGCCTTCAGGGTGCCCCTCCCCCAGCCCCACTCCTGTTCTTCGTCTGCTTGGTCACAGCAGTGTGAGCAGAGCAGGGTGTTGAGGGCATAAGAGTCAAGGTTTTTTCACGGGTTGGGGAAGAGGAGCCTGAAGTGGTTCCAGGCCATGCAGCCCTGGGCAGGACACTGTGGCATGAAGCCAGCGCAGAGCCGGCCAGGAAACCTCTCCGGGACCTGGTGCTTTCTCAGGCTGCGATGCGAGCCTTCAGGCTTCAGCCACAGAATTGCCTGTGTGTGGAGAGCGTTGCTGCAGCTTCGCTCTGCTCGATTCCCACCCAGCCCGTCTCTCCTGGGGAAATCTGGAGGGGGTGCCCCTTGCCAGCTTCCTGGCCCCATAAGAAAGATCAGCGGCCAAGGAGGCTACAGGGAAAATGGCAAATACCTGAAGGTTGGAAGTGCTAGAAACACATTTGGGCAGGATCGGGGGCAGAGGGTCGTCAAGCCCCTCTCGTCCAGCATCAGTGCTTCTGTAGGTCCCCGATGCTCCCAGAAAGCATCAGCCCTCCACCCACCATCCTTTGCAAAATGAGGTAGCAGATCCCAGAGGGGAAGTGGCTGGTCCAGGGCTGCGGGGCCGATTCGTGATGGTAGAGCCAGAGCTCCCAGTTCCCCTGCCGGCCCGTCCCCAGACTCCCGTTCTGGAGCCTTCATGGCAAAGGAGCAGCCAGGATGGCAGACACCGGGGTGCCTCTGTGCACCTGAGCTGAAATGTGGGCCTTTCCCCACGGTGCTCCTTTCTCTTTCTGCCGAGTGGGCCTCTCTCCTGGTTTGCTTTCTCCCCTCCCTGCTCAGCCCTCACAGCTTCTGTGCTCGCACCATCTGGAGTGGAAACTGTCCTAAGGAGCTCTGTAACTTGGCCCACCCCCTTCCGCCACGTTCTGCCGAGTGTGGGCTCACACCAACGCGGGTTTACCAAGTACAGTGAGTTCTCCTTTTTTAAAAATTTATTTCTGATTGCTCAGAGAGAATAAAATGCTGCTTCTCAGACTTCAGAGTCTTCGCACTTAAGCAGGGACAACTAAAAAAAGGGATTTGCAAAATCTTCCTCTTGGTATTTAATACAGTTCCTCACGCTCCCCTGCTCTGATTTGCGTGACGGACAAGGTGTGTGGCCTCAGTAGGTTAGAGGCCCGACTGTGTCCCTGGGGCCTCACAGTCTGCAATGCTGCCGTGGCCCAGATTTTGTTCCTTGAGGTTAGGGGTCCCAGAAAGCTCTCTCTGTCTGAGAAAGCCTGAACTGCGTCCCCTGTGCAAGGGGAGGGGCCTGCTCCTCCATCTCTCCACCTCTGTCCCCATTGCCCCCTCTCTCCTCCTCCATCCCTCTCTGCTTCCCTTCTATTCTTCGCCTCACTTCCATCTCCAGACTTCCTCACCCATGTGACCAAACGTCATCTGGTCACTGCCCACGTGCAGTGCTGTTTCAGCAGTGTGGCCGTTGTTGGCTCATTCCTTGTCATGGGTGATACCAACCGTCTGGGGATGGCTCAGGTCCGAAGCCGGCTCGAGGAGCCAGGCTGTCCCCCGGGATGGGAATCTCCTCCTCCTTATGTTGCCTACGAAGGTAAGCACTGGGGAGATTGCGTTGTCTCTCTGCGCCAGGGGCAACAGGGAGGCAGGGCACCCGAAATCTGCATGTAGTGCCAATGTCACCTGTAGCGGGATGCATCGTAGGACGAGCTGTCGCGCGGGGCAGACAGGGTCAGAGTGCTGAGCCCGGTGGTCTTCCCTACCTGGAGCGTCTCCTTTGGGTGCTGTGCTGTCTCTTGGAGCTTGAAGATTCACGTTTGCACCTGTTTGCACCAGGGCTGTCCCTCGAACCCTTGCGCGTCTCTGCCGTGAATCTTCCTGCAGCTTCTGCCCTGTTTTATCTGACCGAGACAGGGCCGAGAAAGCGGTCATGAAGCAGTTGTTTCCACCTTATAATCAGGAAGCACCTATCCCAGCCTCTGGTCCCTGGTTCTGGCTGCGCTCACTTCACCTGTGGTCCCTCCAGACGAGCCGTATCTCCTGCCGCCTCTGTTCTGCTGAAGGCAATTCCATTTGCCTGCCCTCCCCCTCATCCTGCCTCGTTGCCGTTCAAGACCCCCTGTGCTGGGCCATTCCCTTCTCCGGAAGCCAGACCACCTGGCTCTCCTTTGTGCTGCCGATTCCCTTCTTCCTACCTCCACGAAGCATGTGTCACCTTGTGTGGTGATATGTCTGCACCCCCACTGGATTCTGAGCTTGCTGAGGGCAGGGATGTTGGTATGGATCACCGACCTTGCTCTGTTCCTGTCATTTGCTAAGTGAACGAATGAACGAAGGAGCAGCTAATGTAACCACATTTGTTAACCATGCTTCTGCACACCTACTCTTTTTGCTGGCCTGAAATCTCTGAGAGAAGTAAATGTATCTCCTGGGGCCGGGGAGAGAGGGGAGAGGGGATACGGAGGGGGCTATGTGTAAGTTGCATTTCCACTGATTCTGCAGTGTGTGAGTTTCCTATTGCTGCTGTAAAAAGTTACCACACTCAGTGGCTTTAAACAACACAAATATATTATCCTCCAGTCCTGGGGTCTGAAGTCTGAGATGAGTCTCATGGGATGGAAACCAAGGTGTCTGCCCGTCTGTGTTCCTTCTGGAGGCTTCCATTTCCTTGCCTCTCAGAGTCTGAAGTCAGTCTGCATTCCTTGGCTTGTGGCCCCTCCCTCCTATCACCCCAGCCTCTGATTCCTATGGCCTCCTCTACTCTGCACTCCGACCTCCCGTGTCCCTCTTATTAGGGCCCTTGTGATGATATTGGGCCCAGTGAGTAACGCAGGATAATCTCTCCTTCGCAAGACCCTTAACTTCATCACATCGACAGAGTCCCCTTTTTCATGTTAGGTGACATAGCCACAGGTTCTGGAGATGAGGATGTAACCCTCTTTTGGGGGGCATTGTTCAGCCCACCCTGTGCAGGACCCACCAGAGACCCAGCTTCTGCTGCTGTGTTCCTGTTTGCACGGCTCATTTCTTCCCATCTTTCAGGACCTTGTGCTGGCTCTTCCACAAAGTCTTCCCCAAGCCCCCTTTCCCTCCAGCCTGATGCTCCTCAGCCTCTGTTGCTGCTGCTACGCTTGACCCTGAACATGTCTCTCATCAAACCAAGACCTTCTTTGGTCCGTGCATCTTTTCACTCCTTTCTTCCTCCTCTCTGGAATGTCCCCAGATTGACCCCATCTGTCTCCCATCTCCCGCTGTGTTCCCCCAACTGTCAGTCAGAAGCCCCACGTTGGCAGCACTCAGATGCCCCTCCACTGTAATGACTGCCACGGTGCTTTCCAATTCTCTGTTTGCAAGTTAGTGTCCCCTCCTGGACCACGAGGGAGCATTTTGGAGCGCGGGGCCACCCGTGATCCATCCTGGCTTCCCGGACCCCGGCGCTTAGCATGTGCCAACAGACTGGTGTGAAGCGGCTTCTCTGCTCTTTGAGCTTTCACGCCGTGATCTGTAGGCCGCACGGGCGCAGCACTTGGCGTCTGCCACCTCAGATTATTTGTTATTAGTTATTTTTTTCTGCATGTGCCCTGCTGCCCAGCCCCACCCCAAACACAACTAGAACAGAGGTCACCAGCCCTGCACAGACTCTTAGAACCACCGGATGGCCTAAGGGTTGAGCCAAATGAAAATGCCTGCTGTTTGACCATCTTTAACCTGCAGAATACTAAATGTCTTTTGACCAGGAGACAAAGTATTCATTGGCAAGGGTGTCCTGATGCAGTGGTGACCAAGTCCTCAGGCTTCCTTCCCTGCCTGCTGCCGCCTCCTCCCTCCCAGTGTGGGGGGTTCTTCCTTTCTCCCTTCGGACATGGCCTCACTTCAGGCATAAATTATATATATATGGAAACCTGACATCAGTGTGTCGATTTACATCAAGAGCTGGAACTGCCATGCCCACCGGCTACGTCTCCCTCTTGCAGCAGGAACTTCTCCCCGTAAAGACATTACAGAGTCGCCTGGTAAGCAGCAGACTCAGATGATCTCAAAATGGAGTGTGCTCAGACTCGGACCTCTGTGTGGGTGGGCCAGCCCAAAGCAGACGCACGGCAGCCCAGCTGAGTGAGTGCCTTCTCCAGCAAGCTGGCGGCGCAAGGCGGGTTCTCTGCAGGATAGAATGTGCCCTGCGAGGAGCATGCTCTGATTTTCCCAGGGTCATGCGGCCATCCTGGCACAGCCCGATCCTTACGAGGAGCAGTTGCTACAGCCCACAGGAAACCAGGGCTGTTGACCTGGGTGATTTCCCCTCCCTCCCTCCCTCCTTCCTTCCTCCCTCCCTTCCTTCCATTTTCCCTCCTTTACTCCCTCCCTTCCTCCCTCCCTCCTTCCTTCCATTCTCCCTCCTTTCTTCCTCCTTCCCTCCTCCCTCCCTCCCTCTTCCCTTCCTCCCTCTTCCTTTCCTCCCTGTATTCTCTCTTTATTCTTTTCTTTCTGGGGACCCATTTTTTTGAATTATAGTTTACTCACTAAACTAAAATGCACATATCTTAAGTACTCAGTTCAATAAGTTTTGACCAATACATACACTCATGTAACTGCTATGTTAATTACCCCAGAAAGTTCATTCCCTTGTGCCTTTTCCAGTTAAGTACCTCTCCAAATGTCCATCAACTGAAAGGATCAATGAATGGATGAACAGAATGTGGTCTATCTATACAACCAAACATTTGCTCAGCGGTAGGAAGCTCTGGTACCCGCGACAATGTGGATATATCTTGAAAACATGATGCTGAGTGAAAGAAGCCAGACACAGAAGGCCTCAGAGTGTATGAACCCACTTGTGCGCAATGTCCAGAATGGGCAAATCTGCTGTGGCAGAAAGCAGATGGGTGGTTGACAGAATGGTGTGAGGGGGCTTCTCTAGGGCTGGGCAGGGGGATTAGTTGGGGCTGAGCTGGTGGTTATCCTGTTTCTTCTGGAATTAGACAGTGGCGATAGTTGCATAACTCTGTGAACATACTAAAACCCACAGCATTGTACCCATTAAAGAGGTGAACTTCATGGTGTATGAAATATTATTTCCATGAAGCTATTATTTTAAAAAAAGATCTGGAACATTCCCAGCACCCCAGAAAGTGCTTCCATGCCTCTTCCCAGTCCTTCTGGACCCCCAAGGCAGCCACAGTGGTGTCTTTTTCCAACATAGATGAATTGTGTCTGTTCAAGAACTTCCTATAATTGGAATCATGTATTAGATACTCATTTGTGGAAGTGTTCTTCCACCAAGCATAAGGTTTTTGAGATTTGTTCATGTTATTATGTGTCTTTTTTTTTTTTTCCCCCTCCTGAGTAGAATGATTTTACCACAGTTTCTTACAGACACACAGCTGGGGCTGTTTCCAAGTTATAGCTATTATGCATGAAACTGGTATGGATATTCTTTTTTTAAGTGTTTATTGAGAGAGCGAGAAAGAGAGATGATGAGTGGTAGAGGGGCAGAAAGAGAGGGAGACAGAGAAACCCAAGCAGGCTCCAGGCTGTCCGTGCAGAGCCCCTTGTGGGCTTCAACTCACAAATCATGAAATCATGACCTGAGTTGAAATCAAGAGTCGGACACTTAACCAACAGAGCCACCCAGGTGCCCCAAAACTGGTATGGATATTCTTGTAAAACTCTTCCCGGGGATGTAGGTTTACTTTTTTCTACCTAGAAATGGAATTGCTCAGTCTATGGTTGTATTTTTAGTTTTATGAGAAACTAATAGACTTTTTTTCCGGAATAGTTTTACCATTTCACACCCCATCAACACTATATGAGAGTTTTGTTTGCTTCATGTCCTCACTAACATTTGGTGTTGTCACTCTGTTTATTTTTTGATTTTTTATTTATTTTTTAGTGTTTTTAAAATTTATTTTTGAGAGAGAGAGAGAGAAAGACAGAGCACAAGTTGGGGAAGGACAGAAAGAGAGGGAAATACAGAATCTTAAGCAGGCTCCAGGCTCTGAGCTGTCAGCACAGAGCCCAACACAGGGCTCAAACCTGTGAGACCATGACCTGAGCCGAAGTTGGACACTTAACCAACTGAGCCACCTCGGTGACCTGGTTCTGTCAGTCTGTTTAGTTGTAGCTATAAGGGTTGGGGTGTTGAAAATTTAAAATTTTTATGAATGTCAGTTATAATTTTTTTTAATGGTTAGTGCTTTTAGCATTTTGCCTAAGCACTGTTTGCCTATTTCAAGGTCATGAAGATATTTTCTATTTTTTTTTTAAGGTGCTGTATTTCCTTTATGTCTAGGATCCATTTCAACTTAATTTTTCCATGTGATGTATGTAGTTGTGGTTCTTTTTTTCCTTTTTGATAGATAATTATTTCATCCCACTTGTCGAAGATATTTTTCTTTCCCCATTGAATTATCTTGCTTTCTTTGTTGAACATCAGTTGATCCTATATGTGTAGTTCTAATTCTGGACGCTGTTTCCTGTTCCATTGATCTCTTTGTGTACCGTCATGCTAATACCAAACTGTCTTGATTATTGTTATTTGTAGTAAATCTTCAAGTCAGCTATTGTAAGGCCTTCAAGTTTATTCTTCATTAAGACTATTTTGGCTATTCTAGTCCTTCTCATTTCTACAAAATTGACTACTTAAATTTGTACCTAAGTGACTGCTAGTCAATTTCTAAGAAGAAAGCAGTCAATTTCTAGGAAAATTCATTCTGGAATTTTAATTGGGATTACACTGAATCTTTAGGTCAGTATGGAGGGCATTGACATTTTAACAATATTGAGTCTTACAAATCTTTTTTTAAAATTTTTTAACGTTTATTTATTTTTAGGAGAAAGAGAGACAGAACGTGAGCAGGGGAAGAGCAGAGAGAGAGGGAGACACAGAATCGGAAGCAGGCTCCAGGCTCCAAGCTGTCAGCACAGAGCCCGACGCAGGGCTCGAACTCACAAACCACGAGATCATGACCCGAGCTGAAGTCAGCCGCTTAACCGACTAGGCCACCCAGGCACCCCAAGTCTTACAATTCTTGAACATGATACATCTCTTCATTTATTTGGGTCTTCTTATACTTCTCTCAATAACATTTGGTAGTCTCTAGCATAGAAGTCTTGTACGTCTTTGGTTAAATTTATTTCTAAGTGGCATTTTTATTGTAATAGAGGAAACTGGACACTACAGAGGGATGAAAGGGTAGTAGATGGGCAGATTGTGGGGCTGATGTTGTGGGTTGATCACCAACAGGAAGCAGGATGTTTCTTACTGAGTCCCCTCCATCTGGATTTCGGAATCAAGCTGATTCTCTGGGCACATGACAGCCAAGAGTCTGTGTTCTCTTATTCCCTCCACGAGCTGAGATGAACACCTTTTTGGTCCTCCCTTCTGGGTACCAGCTGTACTATGAAGGTCAGGCACAGGCTGACCCTGCTCCTTGTCTCCCAACCCCGCTCCCCACTGAGAGAAACTGTAGTACCCCCAGCTCCTGATGACCCTCCTTGGGCTGTTTCCTGAGCAGCAGTGGCCAGTGACCTCCGCGGGGGCCTGGCTTGGAGAGCTGTACCTTAGTGAACTGGGAAACTTGGCAGAATCACCCACACACTTGGAAGAGGAGGAGAAGAGAAGAGATGGATGAGAAGAAGTAGAGTATGAGAGGGGAGCTGAATGATTCTGATGGCAGAGCTCTGGCAGGGGCTGTGAATGCCTGCCGGTTAAGGGGTCGACCAGTGGCCTGGTTTCCACAGCTGCCTTGGATTTCCAGTAGAGCTCTCACTTTCTTGGGATTCCTGATCTTCTCATAAAACTCAGGTATTTGATTTTTCCAAGGGGTCCTTGAGGGCGGGCCCTGTGGCTAAGACTCCTCTGTTCTATATTTCCATAAGTATTCTAACATATTGCCCACCCACTTGGATGAGCTAACTGGAGAGAACTGCTACTTCTTGCATCCAGGGACACCCAAATAACACATCTGAGTCTCTCTTTGGGTCTGTTGTGTTGCCTCAGTTTGGAGCCTTTTGCTTTTCCCTCCATTACTAGGGTGCACGCGCGCGCGTGTGTGTGTGTGCGCGCACGTGTGTACACAAATGGCATACATAGGCAGAAGTCTTATTGATAATTTGGAGTGGGCCCATCAGAGGCATCCTGGAGGTTGGGGAGGGGGTGGGATGTGCATTGAACGTCCCGCCACAAGCATGACTGAGAGAACTGGAATCCTCAGGAGGTGCTCGAGGGATAGCTAGACAGCCGTGAAGATCACCCTTGTCCCCAGTGCCATATGGGGAGGGGGAAAAGCTATGGGAAAATATTTTGGCTTAATGTAAAGGACTTTACAGGAGCCATATAGCCATGGAACAGCCTTCCTAGTCTGATTATGATTTTCACATCCCTGGAATATACAAGCAGATACTCAGAGATCCCTGCTCTGAGCAGGATAACATGACCTTCAAGATCCATTGAATTATGTGCCTGACACTTTACCAGGAGCTGATGAATGTTCTCCTCCTGAGAAGACTTCTCCTGGGGAAAGGAGCCCAAAGAAAGACTTTTCTTATGTAATACCGACACCATTTATTGACCAGTCCACATTTCTTCCAATATGTACAGCCACTTGTGATATTTATCAAGTTTCCATATTTGAATGGGTTTTTGAGTTCTCTAGTTGGTTCATTGGTGCGTTGTCAATCCCCGTGCTATTAGAACCACGCTGTCTTAGTCATTAGAGTGCTACAGTAATTTCTGATATCAGGAGCATGAAGTCTTCCCACTTGGTTCTCCTTCAGATTTTCTTAGATATTCTTTGGTCAGTGATCTTCCGTATGAATCTAAGGTAAATTATGCCAAGTCCCACGGGAAAAACAATGTTGGGATTTTTATTGGAATAATAGTGAATTTGTGATAGTTACAAAGCTGATATCTTTATGAGAGACATTTTTATTTTTTTTTATTTTTAAAAAATGTTTATTTTTGAGAGAGAGAGAGAGAAACAGAGTGTGAGCTGGAGAGGGGCAGAGAGGGAGACAGACTCCGAAGCAGGCTTCAGGCTCTGATTTGTGAGCACAAAGCCCAACACGGGGCTCGAACCCACAAACTGTGAGATCATGACCTGAGCCGAAGTCGGATGCTTAACTGACTGAGCCACACAGGCACCCAGAGAAAGACATTTTTGAAGGTGAAATCTCAGGAGCAGTGACATCCATGTGGAGAGGTGTTTTGGGCAGACTTGCCGTTGCCCCTTACCTTACACTGTGGCTTGTACACGAGACCATCCATGATCCGTTTCGCCATGTGGAAATGCCTTCCCTGCCAACATCTTCACCAATCGTTTGGTTGGCCAAAGCGAGCTCTCCCAACCAAGCCTGTTGGGATAGGCCGCGTGTTGTTTTGCAGCCTCTACCCACAAGAAAGTGCCAGAAGGTGTGGCATCAGGATTGGAGGAGAGAGTGGGGGATATGGCTGCAGGAGGCGCCTACTCAGGCAGTTCACAGACGGCACCTTTCTCGAGAATCAGCTTGGAGCCAACTTTCCTTTCTTCTTATGACTCAACCATCATTAATTAGGAAAGCTGCCTGGGCATTCTTCATCTGAGTCAGAAGCCCTGCCCATGCTTAAGCTGTCGGTGCTATAAGAATTTGCTCCTTTCTCATTTAAGGGCTCGTAGAAGCCTTGTCTTTTCCAGATATTCCTCTTTGGAGGGACCCCCGGCCCCCTTTATGGTTCCTGTGGGGTGGAGGGTGTGCATTTCCTTGTGTATTCGGCTGGTCCCACCAGTGTTGTAGTTCTCAAGATGTACCTCTGGGGTCTTCGGTGGGGGAGCAGAGGAGGGGCTGGAGATGAGGAAGGCATCACTCCCCATCATGGGACGAGAGGCATCACGGGTGAAGGAAAACAGCTCTGAAGTTGACACTCCTGAATTTGCTGGTTCTGATACTAATTAGCTGTGTGTCCTTGGGTAGTCTAGTGACTCATCTGAGCCTCAGTTTGTGCATCTGTGAACACGAGGTGATGGCATCTCTTTCCTTGGTTGTTGAGATTATTCAATGAGATACTACTAATGGAATCACCTAGTGTGGTACTTGGCTTTGAGTAGAAGTTCAAAAATAAATGCCCCCTCCCTGACTCTACTTCCCACCACTCTGTGGAGCTCAGGTCCTCATCTCATCCAAGGCCTTCTAGGCGGCCACCCAGCAGGCACACCAGTGATGGGGCAGGGGGGCAGTGAAGGAGCAGTCTTTTTTCATGGAAAGTCTTGGCACCTTTTAGAAAATCCGGCGAGAGCAATAGACTAAGTGGCCACTTGATGCTCTTCCAAAGTGTGACCCAACCAATGGATAGAAGATTCTTACCTGTTGTTTAATCATAGCCCCAGTGTGGCCTGAAATTCTTCCTGTTAGCCAATTCCATTTTTATTTTTAAAAACTATTTTAATGTTTATTTATTTTTGAGAGACAGAGCATGAGTAGGGGGCAAGCAGAGAGAGAGGGAGACACAGAGTCCGAAGCAGGCTCCAGATTCTGAGCTATCAACACAGAGCCTGATGCAGAGCTTGAACCCACGAACTATGAGATCATGACCTGAGCTGAAGTTGGATGCTTAACTGACTGAGCCACCCAGGCGCCCCTAACCAATTCCATTTTTAAACTGTCTTCTAGAATCACTAGATTCACCTAGAAAGTAATCTACAGTCTGCAGGCTGGAGTGTAGAAAGCCATTTTCAAGGGTGGTAAGGAAGACTGGCTATGTTGGCTGTCTCTCCCTTAGTAGCACATTGGACCCTTTAATAAGGAGATTCATTGGAGCAGAGACTCTGTCATTTACCTTTGTTTGTTTGTTTGTTTTAGCTGGAACACTGCCCACAATAGGAGGTCATGAAAAAGTTGATATCTTTAAAAAAATTATTTTAATGTTTCTTTGTTTTTGAGAGAGAGAGAGAAAGAGAGAGAGAGACATAGAGCATAAGCGGGAAAGGGGCAGAGAGAGAGGGAGACACAGACTCCGAAGCAGGCTCTAGGCTCTGACCGGTCAGCACAGAGCCTGATGCCGGGCTTGAACCCACAAGTTGTGAGGTCATGACCTGAACCAAAGTTGGACTCTTAACCAACTGAGCCACCCAGGCGCCCCAAAAAAGTTGATGTCTTTAAAAATTGTGTGGTTCAGGGGTGCCTGGGTGGCTCAGTCGGTTAAGCGACTGACTCTGATTTTGGCTCAGGTAATGATCTCATGGTTCATGAGTTCAAGCCCTGGGTTGGGCTCTACACTGATGGTGTGGAACCTGCTTGAGATTCTCTCTCTCTCTCTCTCTCTCTCTCTCTCTCTCTCACTCTT
Source organism: Cryptoprocta ferox (assembly GCA_028646485.1). Taxonomy (NCBI): domain Eukaryota; kingdom Metazoa; phylum Chordata; class Mammalia; order Carnivora; family Eupleridae; genus Cryptoprocta; species Cryptoprocta ferox. Next base: position 3,146,078 of record CM053564.1, on the reverse strand, counting down.
TCTCTCTTTCTGCCCTTCCCCTGTGCACTTTTGCTCTCTCTCTCTCTCTCAAAACAAATACATAAACTTTAAAAAATCATGTGATTCTGACACAGGCTACAACATGGATGAACCCTGAAGATGTCGTGCTATGTGAGGTAAGTCAGACCTGGAAAGGCAAATATTGAATGATTTCCCTAGAAGAGTCAAATTCATGGAGACAGAATGTAGGAGAGTGGCTGCCAGGGGCCGGGGGAGGGGAAACGAGGAGTTCATGTTTAATGGAGGCACATGAAGAAGTTCCGCAGGTGGATGGCAGTGATCCTTGCACGACATTGTGAATGTGTTTCAGGCCATAGGACTGGTACTTAAAAATGGTTAAAATGGCAAATTTTATGTGTATTTTATTACAGTAAATAATATGTGCATGTAATCCAGTCAGTGTCCCCATTTTTTTGTAAGTTTATTTATTTATTTATTTTGAGAGAGAGAGAGTGGCATGAGCGGGGAGGGGCATGGGAGGGAGAGAGAGAATCCCAAGCAGGCTCTGTGCTGTCAGTGTGGAGCCCAATGTGGGGCTCAAACTTATAAACCAAGTGATCGTGACCTGAGCTGAAAACCAAGAGTTGGACACTTAACCGACTGAGACCCCCAGGGGCCCCCCAGTGTCCTAATTTTTAAAATTATAGCATAATCACCCAAAGGTAATCCCGTGAATTAGCATTTGCGAGACGTAAAAATGTTACTGGATTTGCTTGTTTATTCAGCCGACGCTCCTCGGCTGCTGGCTCCATCCCCACTTCGGAGCCAAGCTTGAGGATTCAGAGGTTCGATCCCGTGCTTACGCTTCCAGGGCTGGATGCGGAGGGTGAAGATGAAGAGGGCCCTGGCTCAGTGAGCGAGGCCTGCGCTTGGGCAGGGAAGACTGAGGGGGAGCTGGTTAGTTCCCCTGGTGTCTGAGGGCAGGATCCGTGGGGTGACCTGCAGCCTCTGGGGGAAAGAGGGTCTCAGAAGGAGGGACAGGGTGCTACGCTGGTGGGGAACGCGGGGCTGGCCCTGCATGGCGGGCACAGAGTCGGGTGTGGCCAGGCAAGTGTGAGAAATGGCAGGAGGGACTCTCGGTGCCCAGTGAAGACGAGATGGAAAGAGTACATCACAGCGCCTCCCGGGTCCTCAAATCTGGTGCCAGCCTCACCTTAGTCTCCTGTCAGCTGGCAACCTTAGGTAAGTTTAAAAAAGTCCTTATAGGGGCACCTGGGTGGCTCAGTCGATTGAGTGTTTGACTCATATTTCGGCTCAGGTCATGATCCCAGCGTTGTGGGATTGAGCTCCACGTTGGGCTGAGGGTGGGACCTGCTTAAGATTCTCTCTCTCCTTTCCCCTGCCCCTCTTCCCTGCTCTCTCTCGCTCTCACTCGCTCTCAAATAAAAAAATGTAAATCAGAAAACTTGTGCAGTGTGTTTCACTGAGATCATGTCTGTGTATCTATTATCCATATATCTATAGCTGTCTCTGCAGATCATCTGTGTCTTCAGTGTCCATCCGCGCGCACACACACACGCACACACACACTCACGGAATGGATGGATCAGGATGGGAGAACTCTGAGGGCCCAGAACAAGTTTCGATTATTTATAGGTTTCACTTCTCTGGTTTTCAAGCAGGGTGTTTTGGTTCTCGGGAGTGGTGAGAACATCCTGGTTGTGTCCGGTGCTCTAGGTTCCCCCCAGCCCACCTTTAGGTCAGAGGATAGCTGGGAGTGAGGGGTGCAGGGTGGAGGGTGTGGGTGGAGTCTGAGGGCACCTCCGGGGTGGGTGTTGATGCTGGGAGAGCCCGAGGCTGGCTCTGTCCTTAGTTCCTGTGTTGGAGTCCAGGTCAGAAGTCCAGTCCCTCTGGTGGGCTGGTTTGCTTTGTTGCCATAGAGACCACACTGTCTCCCCAGGGACCCATCCCTCCTTCTTCCTGGAGAAAGTTTGGGAGGCAACAAGGTCATTTTCGTTGATGAAAGCTGATGCATTCACATACCCAGGTGGTGGTGAGTTTGGATGACTTTGATGTGATAGAGCCCGAGCAATAATTCATCCAAGGACAGACAGCGGAGGGAAGGGGAAGGAGGGCACACGCTGAGGCTCCGTTAGCCACTGATAACTCAGTTTGAGTCTGTTTACAGGACCTTACCTTGCCATCTGTGAGGACGGCAGAAGGCTGAATGGGGGTGAGCCAAATATTGGGACCTTGGGGAGGAGGGAAGGAAGTCAACACGGAAACAGCAATGGAGGGCTTTTGAATTCTCTAACACGTCTACTGGCATTTGCTAATAACTGTAATAGCCAACATTTATTGAGCACTTACTGTACGCCAGGAACTGCACAAAGTGTTTTCTGTCTATCCATCTTTATGGGGTTATTTTGGATGGGAAAAACAACATCTTTATTTTTATTAGCTCCTAATGGATATTTCGTACTTCCTTCAATGGTAAATCTAAGCATCAGACCACAATATTCTTAACAGACCACAACATTAGAATTTGCCGCCCTGGACATCACAGGTACTGAGTCGAGGAGGACCAGTACCACAAATCCGTGAAAGGGCCTGGACTGTTTTCTCTGTGTTGGTATTGCAGCCTTGGTGGGTGCGAACGGCGAGGTGTGTTTTTTCTTTTTCTTTTTTTCATTGCGTTCTGAGCCAGGTCAACATAAGCACTGAGGAGAGATGCCTGGATTGCTGCCAAAGAGGAGGCAATATGAGCATAATTTTCAAGTTATCCCTGGTGGAAATTTCCACGGATGTGTCTTTGGGTTGAGGGGTCAGTTGATTGGATTCATATGGTAGTCTGCAAAGGGCTCTGAGTAACCAGTCTCCTTCCCTTTTTGTTTATGTTTTTCCTCTTCATTCATTCTTTGTTACTGAGATATAATTCACATTCCATGAAACTCACCCTTTTAAAGTGTACAATTCGGTGGTGGTTATTATATTCACAAACTTGTACAGCCCTCACCACCGTCTTTCCAGAACATCTTCATCACCTCCAAAAGACGTGCCCACCCCTTCACATTAACTCCCCACCCACCTCAAGCCTGGGTTCTGGGAACCGCTAATCTACTCTCTGGTTTACAATGTTTTGTAATTTTTGTGGTACGAGTCTTGCACTGCCTTTGTTATATTCATTTACTTTTTTTAATGTTTATTTTTGAGAGAGAGAGAATGAGTGAGGGAGGGGCAGAGAGAGGGGGACAGAGGATCCACAGTGGACTCCATGCTGGGAGCAGAGAGCCTGTGGTGGGACTTGATCCCACCAACCGTGAGATCATGACCTGACCCGAAGTTGGATGCTTAACCAACTGAGCCACCCAGGTGTCCCTCAGGTTTTTTCTACTTCCTTGTTCCTCTGTCCTTGGCAGAGACCTTCATTCTCAAGCCTCTTGTCTCATGGTTGCAAAGTGGCTGCTGCACTTCCAGGCCTCACACTTCCATTCCAGGCAGGAAGAAGGAGGGAGGAAGAAGGGAAGGATGCCTTTAGCAAGGACTTACCATACTTCCTTTAGCAAGGACTTATCATACTTTTTATTTAGGAGGAGACACCCTCCATTGGGCTTGGGAAAGCCAAGTGTCTTCTTTTGTGGAAGCTTAGAGAACTTAATAACTTTCCCAAGGTCACACTGTCAGGGGCAGAGCTAAGGCTAACAATAATAACACACTACGTTTTTCCAGCCTGTGTTCTGCTATCTCGTACAAAGCACTTCCCCATTTGTGTTGCCATTTGGGTCTCACAAAACTCTGAGATGGGCAAGGCAGGAATGGGAATCGCCTCATTTTGCAGGAGAGGAATTTGAGACCAGAGTGGTAAATGATGACTTGCCCAAGGCCCCCAGCCGGCAACTTTCATTCAACTGGGTTTAATCTCAGGCCTAGTGTTCTGCCTTCTGGACCCCCTCGAGCAGTCAGGGAGTGCTTTCAATGACGGAGACAGAAACGGAAAAGGTGCGAATGGAGTTTATATGCTTCAGGTTTGCATAGGCTCAGCTTTTGGGGCGCTTTTCTGCTGATAATCCCCTTCCTTTTTTCCTGTAGTTTCCATCCCTGTCGCATATTTATTTTCTAATTGGAATTTTCTACCTAATCCCCTTCGCCATTTCACCCATCCCCACCCTCACCCTAGTTCCCTCTGGCAGTCACTAGCTTGTTCTCTGTATTTATAAGTCCACTTCCGTTTCGTTTGTTTGTCTGTTTTGTTTTGCTTCTTTTTGGATTCTATATATAAGCAAAATTGTATAGTATTTGTTGTTTTCTCTCTGACGTTTTTCACTAGGCAGAATACTCTCTAGGTCTATCCATATTGTTGGGAATCACAAGATCGCATTCTTTTTTATGGCCGAGTAATCTTCCATTGTGCATGTGTGTGTGTGTGTGTGTGTGTGTGTGTGTGTGTACACACATCTGTTCATCTATCCGTGGACATTTAGGTTGTCTCCATATCTGGGCTATTGTAAATAATGCTGCAATAAACATAGAGGTGCATATATCTTTTCGAATTACTGCTTCGTTTTCTTTAGGCAAATACTCAGAAGTGAATTACTAGGTTATATGGTCCTTCTATTTTTAATTTTTTGAGAAACCCCCATACTGTTTTCCAAAGCAGCTGTGCCAATTTGCAATCCCACCAACAATGCACGAGGGTTCTCTCTTCTCCACTTCCTCCAACGCTTGTTATTTTGTTTGCTTGTTTTTCATGTTTATTGATTGATTTTGAAAGAGAAAGAGAGAGAGAGACAGAATCCCAAGCAGGCTCTGTGCTGTAGCCCCAACATGGGGCTCCATCCCGCCAACTGTGAGATCATGACCTGAGCTGAAATCAGGAGTCTGAGACTTCACGGACCGAGCCACCTGGGCACCCCTCGACACTTGTTATTTCTTACGTTTTTGATTTTAGCCTTTCTGACTTGTGCGAAGTGACGTCTCACTGTGGTTTTGATTTGTGTTTCCCTGATGATGAGTGATGATGAACTTCTCTTGGTGTGGATCCTGGCTCTGCCGTTCCTGCAGGGATGGGGGAGGGGGTGTCTGGGACTAGGAGGTGAGGCACCAACACTGTCTTAGAATAGACTGTGCACGCAGAGGGGGTCTGATTGCCTTTCTCTACCAGTGGGTTTTATTCTTCTTGTGTGTGCATTTTCCAGCTTCAGTTCCAGAGGCATCTGCTGCTGGAAGGGGAGTTTCCTAGACTGAAAAGTCAGACTCTATCTTAAATATTATCTTTGACAGAGGAGTGGATGTTTCTTGACAACCCAGTTTGATTACGTGGTGAAAGGAAAGAAAAGAAAACCAAGTCCAAGTGAGTTTTCTGTTGGCTTTGATAGAATTAAGTATGGTTAAAAAGCAAAACAAAACAACACCCCCAGCTCATCCGTTTTTTCAAAAACTGTGTGTATCGTGACAAATGCGGCTCAGAGCTCTGACCGTGGTGCCTGGGTCATGGGTCCTTGAGAAAAATCTGTTAGTGATTTATAGAAGAGCACACATGAAGGCTCCAACTACAGAGAACAGATGGACACAATGGGTTGCAGTGTTTGGATATAAATGTGCCCATTTTAAAATTAAAGTACGATATTTTGCTAGTGTTAAGTAAGAAAATGATGGTAATCACACAGTGGGCAGACTGGTACTATTATGGCCTTGCCTTGGTTCTCAATGTGGAGGCCCATAGTAGGCACTCAATAAAATATTCATTGACTAACTCTTGGAGTCAAGCCAGCTTAACGAACTGAGCACTGGAATTTTGACACCACAAAGAGATAAACAATTGTAAGGTATCCTGTGTATTCTGTGGGTATTCCAGGACTTCACGTCATCTCTAAAATAAGCCATTGTCAGATCAGAGTTGCAAATTACAGGACAAAAGCCCGAACTTAATTCCACTTTTACCGAGGGAAGCTTGCGTGCTAATCATTTCTTTCCCACCTTTGCAATCGGTCTGAAATGCGTGCAGCACTGGCTGCTGATATAAGCAAGCAGACTGCCTGCTGGGTCAAGGGGCTGCCCTGGGAGCTGATTACACCGACACGACGCGGTGTGGCCGGCCGACCACGGCTGAATGCTAGCGGAGGTCTTTGAGTGTTCCTAGCCGCTCACTTTCATGAACACGGTGGAAGCACCTAGGAAAGAGTACCCCTTTAGGTCTGTCTTCTCCGTCCTCCGACTTCCAGCTACTCCGGCTGATGACCTTGGAGGCATCTTGACTCCTGTTTCTTTCACATTCTTCATCAGATTCACGAGCAAACCTGCTGGCCCTGCTTTGAGCACATGTGTGTCATCTCACCACTGTTAACTGCCTCTGCTGGCGCCGTGCTAGACCAGGCTCCCGCCACTGCACTATGGGCTATGGAAGCAGCCTCCTGGCTGGTTTTCCTGCTTCTGCTTTGCCTTTTTTAAAAAAAATTTTTTTAACATTTATTTTTAAGAGAGAGAGAGAGAGAGAGAGAGAGCACAGCAGGGGAGGGACAGAGAAAGAGGGAGACACAGAATCTGCAGCAGGCTCCAGGCTCTGAGCTGTCAGCACAGAGCCCGACGCGGGGCTCGAACTCAAGAACTGTGAGATCATGACCAGAGCCGAGGTCAGGTGTTTAACTGACTGAGCCACCCAGGCGCCCCTGCTCTATCTTCTTATGCGTGGTGTTCAACACAGTGGGTAGTGGGATCCTTTTTACAGATTTAAGACAAATCATGGAACCCCTTTCAATTCTTCTCTGAATTCTCCAGATCCTCATCCTGCTCAGAGTAAAACCTCAAGTTTTTCCAGGGGCTTGTCACCCCCATGGCTTCTCTGAATTGATGTGCCACTCTCCCTGGCTTTCTGGGCTTGGGCCACACTGGCCTTCTTCCTGTTCCTGGAGCATGCCAGGCGGGCTTCGGTCTCCACACTGTTCTTGCTGGCCTGATGGCTCCCTCTGCCTATGACATGTTTCCCCAGGTAGCCACTCGGTCCCCTCTCTCACCTCCTTCAAATCTCTGCCAAATGTTTCCTTCTCAGTGAGACCTGATCACCCTATTTAAAACCTCAGCTAGGCCTGAAGCCAAGATTACACTGTATGTTAACTAACTTGAATATAAATAAAAAGAAAAAAAAAACAGAGAAGGAGGCAAACAGAGAAGGAGACTCTTAAATACAGAGAACAAACTGAGGGTTGCTGGAGGGAAGGTGGGTGGGGGAGGGGCTAAATGGGTGATGGGCATTAGGAAGAACACTGGGTGTCATATGGAAGTGATGAATCACTAAATTCTCCTGAAACCAACAGTACACTATATGTTAAGTACCTTGAATTTAAATAATAAAAAAAGACTGGAAAAAAATAAATAAAAGATAAAATACAAGGAAAAGAAAGCAAGCTACAGCTATGGATTTAAAACTAGGTGTTAGTTTTGCTATAGGTTTTTTTGTCTTTTTGTTTTTTTTGTTTTTTGTTTTGTTTTTGTAGGTTCAGTAAAATCTTGGTTTGCGAGCATAATTTGTTCTGGAAACAAGTTTGTAATCCAAAGCAGTCATATATCAAAGTGAATTTCAAGAACCATTGGCTCAGTTGTGATCATGTGACATTCGGCATCACACATTACTCGTATTGCAAGACATCACTCATTTATTAAGTTAAAGTTATTAGAAATGCTTGCTCGTCTTGCAGAATACTCGCAGGACAAGTGACTCACAATCCAAGGTTTTACTCTATTTTCTTTTTTAAACATTTATTTATTTATTTATTTTTGAGAAAGAGAGAGAGAAAGAGAGAGAGAGGGCATGAGCATGAGTAGGGGAGAGACAGAGAGAGAGAGAGAGAGAGAGAGAGAGAGAGAGAGAGAATCCAAGCAGTTTCCATGCTGTCAGCACAGCCGGCCGGGGGGGGGTGGGGGAGGCTAGAACTCATGAGCCACGAGATCATGACCTGAGCCAAAGTCAGATGCTTAACTGACTGAGCCACCCAGGCGCCCCTGTAGGTACTTTTTTTTTTAAATTAGGTTAAGGAAGTTTCTGTTCCTAGTTTGCTGAAGCTTAAAAAATTGTTGAGTTATTGAATTTCATTGATTTTTCTTCTTCTGTACTGACGTTGTCATGTCCTCCTTTACTAGATTAATGTGGTTAACTGCATTAGTATATTTTCTGATATTAAGCCAACCTGCATTTCTGGAATACCCAAGGGGCCCATTAGGGGGACCGCAAGCAGAGGATGGCAATCTTGGCAAGTTGAGGAGACAGACATAGGCATGAGGAGAGTCTGAAGCAGCTGGAATTTGCAGAACAGAGTCCCAGAGAAGAGAATCCTACGCAGAGGAAGAGTGCTAGAAATCTGGAGACTGTAACTGAATATGAAAGCCACAAATGCAGAGTGAAACTCCACGAAGCTGGTCAAGGGCCAACTAGAGAACTGTAAACTGAACAATACCTGGGAAATACTCCATGTCCAACCAGCCAAAGTGGAGAGTCCTCACCAAACACATGGGTATTTACAGAGACCCCAGAAGGGTCAGCCTCACTAGCTGAGCTGAACTATTTCTACAGTAAAGACTATTCAAGACATGTCCAAACAAAGCCTAAAAACATGCTTTGAGAGAACTAAACTCCTCTGTAAATAATGTAGGTTCCTATCAGAACAAAGCCTGGTACTCTCAAAAAGAAGGCAGTAAATCCCATGACTCAACAATGTACAATTCATAATGTCCAGCATCCAATAAAAAATTATTTGACATGAGAACAGGCAATCAAATGTGATTCATAATCTGGAGCAAAATCAGGCAATAGAAACAGAGTCAGAAATGACAGAGGTGATATGATTAGTAGACAAGGACTTTAAAACACTTATTGTAAATATGCTCAAAGACTTAAAGGAAATTATGTAGTGTGGAGAAAAGTATAAGATATAAAAATATCCCAAGTGGTCGTTGTGGCACTGAAAATTTTATCAGATGGGATTAACAACAGATTAGACTCTGCAGAAGAGTACATCAGTGAACTTGTAAACACAGTAATGGATTCTATCCGCACCAAAGCATAGGCAAAAAAAAAGAAGAAGAAGAAGAAAATGCCACCAGATCCTCTCTGACCTGGGATAATGTTGAGCAGGATGTACATGTGTGATCGTGTGTAACAGAAGTCCCAGAAAGAGGAGGGTCAGGAAAGAAATAGATTTGAAGAGATAATGGCCAAAGTGTTTTCTACATTTGATGAAAGCTCCAAAGAGAGTTATAGACAGATCTAAGACACTCAAAGAATCCCATGGAGAATAAACGTAAAACCAAACCAAAACACATCATAAACAAATTGCTGAAAACTGGTGATAATGAAACAAAATCTTAAATTTCAGAGATAAAAAAAAATAAAATACAGAGCAAAGTTTAGAATTACTCCAGATTTCTTGTCATAAACAGTGGAAGCCAGAGGACATCAGAACAACACTCTCAAAGCACTAAAAGAAACAACGATCAATCTAGAATTCTATATCCGGTGTAGTAAAATTATTTTTCAAAAAACCTTTTCAAATACACAAAAGCTGAGAGAGGTTTTCCCTGGAGATAATGTACTATCAAATATTAGAGAATGGTCTTCGGGCAGAAGAAAGTGATACCAGGTGGAAAATTAGATGTATATATAGAAATGAAGACCACTTCATTTAGACACTTCTTTCTTTCAATAGAAAGAAATGTTTCTCATTTAAAAATTTTCTTTAAAAGATAATTGACTATGGCAGGGGCACCTGGGTGGCTCAGTTGGTTAAGCGTCTGACTTTGCCTCGGATCATGATCTCAAAGTTAGTGAATTCAAGCCCCACATTGGGCTCCGTGCTGACAGTGCAGAGCCTGGAGCCCACTTCCAGTTCTGTGTCTCCCTCTCTTTCTGCCCCTCCCCTGCTCATGCCTTGTCTCTCTCTTTCTCAGAAAAAAATAAACATTAAAAAAAAAAAGATAATTGACTGTGGCAAAGAAATCTTGTGTTGTGGACTTCATAACGTGTAGATGTAAAATGTGTGGCAGCAATAGCGTGAAGATTTGGAGGGGAGAAAAAACAAAACATTTTCTCAACTCTTTTGTAAGTTGATTGCCCATACGACTGTTCTGATCAATATGAGCAGGAGTGCTGTGTGCTTGCCTTTCTTCCCTCCTTCCTCCTTCTTCCTGTCTGGAGCTCCAGAAACTATCTTAGACCAAAGGGTGACCTTTAGATATTGGACATTGACTTTTCTTTCGCTGGACAACAAAAGAGTGACAGGATCTAGGGAGCCTGGTTCTCTGACACCATGGATTGCCAGACCAGCCTGCGACTGAGCCTTCTGCTCATATCACAGTGAGAATGTGGGAAGCCTCTGTTATTTGGAGGTTTTCTCTAACCCAGAGCTGAACCCAATTCTAACTAATATGATTAGATATTTGAAAGAGTAGCAGTTGGTACATCTCTGACAAGATAATCTAGATAAAAGATGACACAAATAAATCATATGAAGATTTTATTTCTTTTTCTTTTTTTTTAATGTTTATTTTTGAGAAGAGAGGGAGCGTGCACGGGAGGGGCAGTGAGAGAAGGAAACACAGAATCCGAAGCAGGCCCCAGGCTCTGAGCTGTCAGCAAAGAGCCCACTGTGGGGCTTGAACTCATTATATGAGATCATGACCTGAGCTAAGGTTGGATGCTTCACCGACTGAGCCACCCAGGTGCCCCAATAATATGATTTTAGAGGAGGACATAACCATAAATGCAGCGGAGATCATGGGGATAATAACCTGTCAGTAATTTTCACACTCAAAAAAAAAGAATAAATTTCTAGAAGAAAATCACTAAAACGAAGTCAAGAAAAAGCAGAAACTCATGTTAGTAGCAGCATTATTCACAAAAGTCAAAGGGTGGAAACAATCCAAATGTCCATTGATGAATGAAAGTGGTATATACACACAATGGAGTATCTTCAGCCTTAAAAAGCAATGAAATTCTGACACGTGCTAAACATGGATGAACATTGAGAACATTATGCCCAGTGAAATAAGCCAGACACAAAAGGACAAATGGTGCACGATTCCTCTTATATGAGGCTCTAGAATAGTCAGATTCATAGAGACAGAGAGTAGGACAGATGTTACCAGGGACTGGGGGCAGACAGGAAACTAAGAGTGTTTCATGGGGCCAGAGGTTCAGTGTGGGAAGATGTAAAGTTCTGCAGATGGGTGGTGGTGATGGTTGCACAACAATATGACTGTACTTAAAAAAAAGATTATTTATTTTGAGAGAGAGAGTGGGGGAAGGGCAGAGAGAGAGGGGAGAGAGAATTTGTTTTGAGGGAGAGAGTGAGGGAGGCAGAGAGAGAGGGGAGAGAGAGAATCTCAAGCAGGCTCTCTGCTGTCAATGCAGAGCTGACATGGGGCTCAGTCTCACAAACCATGAGATCATGACCTGAGCCAAGATTAAGAATCGAAAGCTTAACTGACTGAGCCACCCAGGTGCCCCTCAATTTTTTTCTTTTTTGGTGTTGGGGAGCAGGAGGATTTTTCAGAATATCCAGGCCTCCATGCTGTTAGAAAGGAAACAGTGGCCCTGACATTTGAAAGCTTCTAGCCTAATGACCTCTGCTCTGTGCATGTGCTTTTTTGGCATTTACATAACTGGAAGAATAGGTGCAAATATATAATATTATAGTAACCAATTATTAGAGATCTATTATTATTATTATTAGTGTTTATTTTTGAGAGAGAGAGAGAGAGAGAGAGAGAGAGAGAGAGCATGAGCAGGGACAGGCAGAGAGAGAGGGGGACACAGAATCCGAAGCAGGCTCCAGGCTCTGAGCTGTCAGCACAGAGCCCGACATGGGGCTCGAGCTCCCGAACCATGAGATCATGACCTGAGCTGCCCCTATTATTATTTTTAAGTAGTCTCTACACCCAAGGTGGGGCTTGAACTCACAGTCCCAAGATCAAGAGTTGCATGCGCTACTGACTGAGCCAGCCAGGCGCCGGGGCAGCCGGCCATTAGAAAGAGCAGACCTGACTGCTGTGACCAGCGGGAAGCCCTCTTCTGAATGACTGCCCCTTGTCGCCAGGCCTTTTCCTCATGGGGATTGGCAAGTGAAGTCTGCTCGGCCGGCCGCCCTGTGTCATCCAGGCTGACGAACCAGGGTCCGCTCTTGGAGCTGCCGGTGGGGATGACATCCGTTTGTCACCGGGCTGTGAGCTCTTGGGTGAAGGCAGCGCGCGCTGCCCGCCTTTCGGAGGCTGCGTCTGCAGGATGCTGTTCTTCCGCGCAGCCTCCACCTCCGCGATCACCTTAGCCTCAAAAATGCCCCAGCAATTCACGCGGCAGCACGGCACATTCCAGATCCCTGCGTAGGGTGGCCGCGCCCAGATTCCACACGAGAGCCTCGGCAGACCTGGCTTCCCCCGCCCGCCCTCCCCACCTCCTCAAGTGTCTCTGCCTCGTGACTTTGAGCCGCCGTGCCGTCAGGCAGGGATGTGTCTGCGTTTTTGAGTGACATCACTGGTCCCAGATGAGAGGTAGGTTTCTTCTTCACCCCAAGCACTTTTCCGCAACCGTCCTGGTTCCATCTTCGTAAGCAGATACAGCTGGGGGTGGGGGGGGGTCTGCTGAGGGGCTCTGCGCAGGGCCTCTTCTGCAAGGGCACCCCGGGGACCCGAGCTCTGCCTCTCGAATCCTCCAAAGCCTTCGGAGCCTCTTGTCCACAGGGTCCCACCCTGCCCATGCTGCTTGCTTGGCTCATGTCCCCTCTGCCCTGCAGCCCGGCTGTCCCGCCCGCCCGGCCTCCCCAGCACAGCCCGCTCCTTCCGAATCCCCCAGAGGCTCCTCCCGTCCCCGAGCCCTCCCAGGATTTGCAGGTGTCGAGCCATTGTCTCTTCCCACCCATGTCTTATCCCCCTTCAGTGCTTGCTGGGAGCGGACAGTGGGGCCACTGACTATAACCGAAGTCCTGAATTGCATGTGGCCAGTTGCGTCTCTGACCTCCACCTGGAGCCAGTAAGGAAGGAGACTTGCCGGGTCCCTGCCGTGCCCTGTGTTTGCAGCCAGGGTGCTCCTGAACGGCCACTGTCTCTGGCCGGACACTGGCGGGTCACACTTCCCGTCGACGGTGCTGTGGCCAGAGCCTCAGTGGATAAGGAATCAGGAGGAAGCCCAGCTCGGGGCTGAGTTGTCAAATGAGGTTACCCCCCCCCCACCCCCCGCCTCAAAGGGCGCTGGCCTGGCTGCAGCAGAGACGATTAGATTAACACAACCTCCATCTTCTCGGGATACTTAAGCGGCCCAGGAATGCGATTTTACGCTGTCCTGGCAACGCTGCCCGGACTCTTCAGGATTTCCTTTCCCCAGTCTCCCTGAATCTTAGGGAGTGCTGATTCTGCCCCGCCTGGCCCTGGGCTGTGTATGCTCGCTGCCCCAGGAACCAGCACACTGGCCCCGTACCCCTGTTCTTGGATGATGGGCCCCACTGCCTGCTTGTCCAGGCCGTGCTTGTCCCAAGGTTGTAGAGGGGCAGCTACCATCCCCTTGTCCCCACTAAAGAACAGGGTGACACTGCGGTCTAAACCTGCCTAGTAGTACTAGGAACCTGGTACAAAGGAGCTGGATGGAACAGGAGGAAATTGAACCCAGCTGAGTTAGAAGGCGGCATTCAGGGACACTCCTGAGTTCGAATCCCTGTAAACCTTAGTTTGTTCAAAGGGTGGTTGAGGATGGGGGCTCCTGGGTGGCTCCGTCGGTTAAGTGTCTGACTTCAGCTCAGGTCATGATCTTTTGGTTTGTGGGTTCGAGCCCTGATTCGGGCTCTGCACTGATCGTGTGGAACCTGCTTGGGATTCTCTGTCTCTCTCCCTCTCTCTCTGCCTCTTCCCTGCATGTGTGGGCTCTCTCTCTCTCAGAGTGGATAAATAAACTTAAAAACAAAAAACAAAAAACGGTGATTGAGGAAGGAATGAGACAGTAAATGCAAATGCCAGACAGAGAGCAAGTCTGGTGGTGGTGACTATTGTTCTCAGGGTGGGGCAGAGAGAATAGAGGGCTAGACCCACTTCTGTTGGGGGATGGCTCTGTGATGGCAGGGGGCCAGCCCCAGCCTGGGTGCCTGCCTCTGTCCCCGGGGCGTTTGTCTTGCTCCTGACCTCCCAGCACTGTTCTGAGGATCAAAGGAAGGAGCACGGGGGCAAGCTTCTTGCAAACCGTAAAGTATTCCATAAACCCAAGACGTTTGTATAACGATGGACACGGTGATTATCTGTGTCCCAATGCGCTTCTACCCCAGTGTCTTTGAATGTGCCTTTGAGTAACTCAAGATGGAGGGGGGGAAAGGTGGTTTTCAAGTTTTGAATGTTGCCAGGATTTGAAACGTGCTTAAACTTGGCCCCCGGACAGGCTGAAATTAAACTGTGAACATGCGTTGCCCGTCCATCGGCCTGGGATTTTGCAGCTGGGTTGCTGCCTTGCACGGCTTTCTGTCTCTCCTCCTGTGATTACAGACTAGCTTCGAGCGGCAGGTGCGGGGGTGGGGGGGCGGGGGACAGGTTAGATGGGGGCTTCTAAACCCTGAAGCCTGGCTGCCCCAGTACCAGACCTTCCTGCCCCCCATCTCTGCCTCCCAGGTATAGAGAGCCTTTGAAGAGTGATCCAAGCATTTGATTTTTATTTTATTAAAAAATTTTTTTAATGTTTATTCATTTTTGAGAGAGATAGAGAGACATAGTGTGAGCCGGGGAGGGGCAGAAAGAGAGGGAGACACAGAATCCGAAGGAGGCTCCAAGCTCCTCAATGTCAGCACAGAGCCCAATGTGGGGCTTGAACTCACATGATCAGGTGAGATCATGACCTGAGCCATAGTCGGATGCTTAACCAAGTCCCCCCACACATCTGATTTTAAGTTGTGGTATGGTGGATAACACTAGCAGGCCCAAGTTGCTAGGGAAGCACAGAGAGGGTCAACTTCTCAGTATTGAGGAAGGGGATGGAAGTTCACAGCTTTCCTTGGGTCCATTACTGCACTGAATCCCACCTCCAGATCCCAATATTCCTGTCCCTGAATATCCTTGGCTGGAGAGGTGCAAAAGGGGCCATTGCACAGGGTATGTGTGCCAACGGGGTGGAGCCACAAAAATTGATTGGACAGAGGAAGTGGAAAATTTTAAATAGACGTGTTGTTGTTCTATTCTGCTTATATATTCATAGGCTTATGAATGATCATTATTATTATTCACTGTAGTGGAATACATCTAAAAAATTTACCATCTGTATTAGTTGGGTAGGGCTGCCATAGCAAAGTACCACAGACCAGGCAGCTTAAACAACAGAAATTTAGTTTCTTCCTGTTCTGGAGCCTGGGAGCCAGAGATCATGGTGTTGGGGGGATTGGTTTCTTCTGAAGCCCCTCTCCTGGGCCTGTGGTCAGCTGTCCCCTTGTGTTTCTTCAGATCATCTTTCTCTGTACATGTACAGCTTTCCTCTTCTGATGAGGACGCCCGTCATCCTGGGTTAGGGCCCGCCCTAATGACTTCATTTTAACTTAATCATCTCTTCCAGGAACTTATTTCCAATGCAGTCATATTCTAAGAAACTGGAGGTTTGGACTTCAATATATGAATTGGGAGGGGGCACGATTTGGCCTGGAACACTACAAATTGCCCACCATACTTAACCACTGTCACACACCGTGGGAGGGGCTGAGGAGAAACCAAAGCGGGGACCACCAGTCCCTCTTTCCAGGCTCCCCGTCTCACAGTCATGTCTAAGAGAGGATGTGGATGCTGCCCCAAATTATAACACTATTGTTAGAAATCGTGAGCAATTCTTAGAACGAAAGGCATCTGACATGTCAGAGTTGTAGTTAAGTCAAGAGCACTCTTCGAAAAGATTGCAGAATTTTCTACAGGCTCTGCTGCTCACTGACCAGGAGAAAGTCTTGTCTCTCTCAAACAGGCCTGGTGGGTTTTTATCATGTCTTGTGTGAGGACCTTGTGAAGCATTGAAACATGAAGCATAAATGAGAACAGCAGAGAGAGCCCAGGAAACGCTGTTCTGGTCGCATTCAGTCTGGACTCAACAGCATGGAGCTTCGCAGCCATTGAGTATTATAGATGGCACTGGATATTTCCTCCTGGAATGTTCTATGTTTGAAAACAATCCTTATTTATTGGTGTTGTGGTAACACTTGTCTGGCTCACAACTTTTCTTTCTGAACAGCGTCGGTGATAATTTGATAGAATTGTGAGCCTAAATACACCCGAGTGTACAGGGATCTACCAGGGTAGGTACGGATGGGGAAGACTAACAGTTTGCAGGTTCATCATGCACGTGACTGTCCTAGGAAGGCTCCTGAGTAAAAGCCAGCAGCTGTCCAACAGATTAGAACCATCTTGAAGAGCGTTTTGCTAAGGGAAGGTTTAGGTGCTGAATCCTCAGTTTTCCTGACATTGTTGCTTCTTAGCTGAGTGGAAGCCAAGCTTGAAGAGCCTTCTCTGGAAAACCTGACTAATCCAAGGAAAGGCACTTGGAAGTACTGACATGGGAGGGGGTCCCCCGCAGAATGACCTGACCAGAACATTCTAAAGCAGTAAATAATCATAAGAATCACCTGGGGAAGGGGAGTCGCCTGGGTGGCTCAGTGGGTTAAGCATCAGACTTGATTTTGGCTCAGGTCATGATCTCACAATTCGTGGGTTGGCACTCTCTCTCCCTCTCTCTCTCTGCTCCTCCCCAATTGTGTGCACACACTATCTCTCAAAAATAAATAAATAAAACTTAAAAAAAATCTCCTGGGGAGGTTTGAAATGCCTCCTGTACCCCTTCCTATCTCCAAATAGTTACATCAGAAGCTATGAGGATGAGGTCAGGTCATTAGCATTCAAAAGCATCCTGAGTGGTTGTGGTGAGCAGCCTTGTGCAGAGGGGAGCCTGTGGTTGGCAAGTCCCACCACCTGCCCTGAGTTTCTGGTCAGCTTTTTTTTTAAAAAATGTTTTTATTTATTTTTGAGACAGAGCGTGAGTGGGGGAGGGGCACAGAGCGAGGGGGACACAAAATCTAAAGCAGGCTCCAGGCTCTGAGTGGTCAGCACAGAGCCTGACTCAGGGCTTGAACCCACAGCCATGAGATGATGACCTGAGCCAAAGTCGGACGCTT
>CM053564.1:3080004-3128861 GCA_028646485.1 Cryptoprocta ferox | reverse complement strand
CCCCCCCCCCCCCCCCCCCCCCCGTGCGCCTCTGCGGAGGAGTGGGGGGTCTCCTGCAGCTCTGCAGCTCTCAAGATGCTAGAGGTTTGCTCTAGTCTGCTGTGAAGTGGGGAGAGTCCCTCCTGCCACTCATCTTCTGTGTCTGCACCGTGAGAGGGGGCGCCTGGAGTGCTCCTCGGCCCCTCACTTGCAGAAAGTGATGAAACACTTCGTAGGAGTTTCCTGGGGCTGCCATGACAATGACCGCAAACTTGATGGTTTCAAACAACAGAAATGGATTTGCTTCCAGTTCTGGAGGCCAGAAGTCAGCACTCATGGTGTCGGCAGGGTCAGCGCCCTCTGAAGGCGCTCGGGGAGGCTCCTTCCTGCTCTTCCAGCTTCGTGGTTCCCAGCAACACTTGGCGTTCTGTGGCTTGTGCCCGCATCTCTCCAATCTCTGCCTCCGTCTTCCCCATGGCTTTCTTCTCCCTGCGTCTCTATGTCCTGGATACCAGGCACTGGATTTAGGGCCCATCTGAATCCAGTAGGACCTTATCTTAACTAATTCCATCTGCTAAGACCTATTTCCAAATAAGGTCATATTCTGGGGTTCTGGATGCCCACGAATGGGGAGGGAGCGGTCTTCAACCCGCTGCACGGCTCCCCGGAAGTCTTTCTTACACCTACTCCATGGCTCCTTAGCGTTGCCCATGGAATGGGATGGAAGTGACAGTCCAGCAGGAGCTGGGTCAGGCTGCAAATCTGAGTGACAGTCACCAGGCTTTATCCAGAATTCCCCATCCTCGCTCCATCAAACTTGTCGGGTCAGCCAACCAGCTCCTTACTTGAAAACGTGATTGCCCCTGGGCTGGTCCTTCCTGGCCCCGTGGGGTCATAAATATGCCCATTACATATTTTAGCTTTAGGTTCCAGCCAGAGCCACTACTCTAGATGGAGGTGGAGAGAGCTATAAACTCATTAAGCTACATCAAATATGACTTATTTCGGTTATTAAAAGCAACCAAGAGCTTAACTATTTCACACACAGCCTCTCTTAAATTCCCATATGCATTCATTCCATAGGCTTTTCTTTTAAAGTTTATTTACTTATTTTGAGAAAGAGAGGGAGAGAGAGAGAATCCCAGGCAGGCTTCACGCTAACAGTGAGAGGAGCCTGATGAGGGGCTCGAACCCATGAACCGTGAGACCATGACCTGTGCCGAAATCAAGAGTCAGATGCCCAACTGACTGAGACATCCAGGTGCCCCTCAATAGGCATTATTGAGTTATGCACCAGGCAGGGCAGGATTTGGAATTGATATAGATGGCTAGATCGAAGACTCCTGGGTTATAGTAGAGGCTGCCAGAGATTTTGGTGATCTTCCCTAATCAGCTTTCTTTTGCTTTGCCTGGACACTCCATGCTCTGGCAGCATGGAGGCTGCCTCCCCCTGTGACCCTGTGACTGGGACGGAGGAAAAAAAATGTGGGTCTATTCCTACAAACTCAGCCTTACCAGGGGAGAGAAAAAGGACTCAAAGCTTGTTAACTATCGCTTCGGACACCTGATTGGGTAAGAACAAGGAATCCCACCTTCCAGTGGGTGGTTCTCCGAGACGATTGCCCACCCGATAGCCAGAAATAATGTGGGCACTGCTTAGACCTCAGGGACCAGCATGACCAGAATGGCCAGAGCTCCATCCCTGTGCTATTTATCTCGAAGCCAGTCATGTTGTCACCCTGTGCAACTTGTGATAGTTTGGAGCCGAGGTCCTCGCAGGTCGGGTGAAGGTGTGTATGGGGAGGGCGAGGGTGATATGATGAAGCTGGCAAGGTTTGCTGAAAACTCGGGTAGAGTTTGTGTGGACACAGTCTGATTCACGCAGCATCTGGGTGGAAGTTCTGTGCACATCGCAGATGGAGAGAAAACACTACAGGTATGGCAGCAACCTGGTTGGACGGTTGGAGAAAGCTGTTGCATCTGTCCTGTATCTGCTGGGTATCAAGCAGCGATATGCTGTCTGGAGGTCAAGGAGGAGGGACCCAGGGTTCTCCAGTGATTCTTTAAAAAAATTTTTTTTAACGTTTATTTACTTTTGAAAGACACCAGTGGAGGAGAGGGAGGGGGAGAGAGAGAGAGAGAGAGACAGACAGACAGACAGACACAGAATCTGAAGCAGCTCCAGGCTCTGAGTTGTCAGCACAGAGCCTGATGCGGGGCTCGAATCCACGAACCGTTGAGATCATGATCTGAGCCAAAGTCAGATGCTTAACTCACTGAGCCACCTAGGTGCCCCTCTCCAGAGATTCTACTGCAGGTTTTCGGATTAGGAGAGCATGATTATTAACCGTTTTTGTAGTATTCTCCCTCACGTACAATGATTCTGTTTTCTTAACCCATCGCCTTCCCCAGTTTCTTTCCAGCTACTCTAAGCCCATCAAAGACACAGATAGTGTATCATTGGACACCCAGAGCCTAACACATAGTGTCGGGACTTATCCCGGGACTTATTGGGGGAACATTATCCCCAATCCCAAGGGCTTATGGAATGACTTACACCCTAACCCGGAGATGGAGGAGGCTCTGGCAGTATACAGCCTTCACCAATAGAGAATATTGTCCAAATGCTTCCAGAAAACATACAGGAGAGAAGGAGGAAGGTGGGTGATCTAAAATCATGCCCATGTCTAAAAATCTGACATGACATGACTAATTAATTTACAAATGCCAAAGTCACCACAAATGGTGGGTGGACTGAGATGATTAGGGGAAGGGAGGAAAAGCACACAGATCTTTCAGATTACTGAAGGAAATCAGTAAATGAGGACTGCAGGGTTGCATTAAATGGGGGGAATGTAAACGGTCAGCACGGTCTCCAAAGGCTTCCTGTCCAGTTTGGTGTGTTGGCGTGGTGGGAGGTGGTAGGGCAGGTGACGGGCCACCACGAGGCTTATAGAGGGTGGTGCCAGGGCTACTGAGAGCACCGTGGCCTCCGGGGTCAGACCCGGTTTTGAGTCTGAGCTCTGTGCCTAGACTTTGTGTGACTGTGGGCACACCACTCCTCAGTTCCCAGTTTCACATCTCAGAACTAGGGACAATAACATCTACCTCAGAGGGTTGTGGCAAGGACCAAATAGGTCACAAGTGAAAGCATCCAGTGGTTTCTAGCCCTTACGACATGTTCGGTCAGTGTAAGTTTACTATTATCTTGCTTTACTGGCTTGTGCAATGCACTCTTCTGAATCTTTCTTCATCTGTAAAAACGGAATACATTAGAGTTGTCTGGCACCCTGTTGGTGCTCAAGAAAGATTTTATTTTTAACTTTTTCCGACTTTTTGTTTTGAACCAATTTTAGACTTAAAGTTACAAAAATACTAGAGAGGTCCCCTTTACTCTTCAGCAGGCGTCTCCCAATGTTAACACTGTACGCAATCAGAGTACACTGATCAGACCCAGGAAATTAACATGCGCATGACGCAATGCCATTCACAATACCAGGACCCCATGTTCTGTTTAGTCCAATTTGGGACAGTTCCTCACTTTTTGACTTTCACGACCTTGACACTTTTGATGATTACTGGCCAATTACTTGGAAGAAATATTTCTCAATGTGGGTTTGCCTGATGTTTTCTGGTGATTAGATCAAGGTTATGTCCTTTTGGCAGGAATATCACAGTCATGGTGTTGTGTTACTTTTGTTTTTCTTTTATCTTTATTATGATAAAAAACACATAACATTTACCATTTAAACTATTTTGAAGTGTACAATTCAGGAGCATTTAGTACCTTGACAGTGTTGTGCACCCACTACCTCCAACTAGTTCCAGAACATTTCTATCACCCTCAAAAGCAACCCCTTCCCTATTAGCAGGCAATCCCCATTCCTGTCACTGCCAGCCCCTGACAATCACCTACCTACCTGATTTCTGCCTATGGATTCGCCTGTTCTGGGCATTTCATGGAAATGCTATCATGCAAAATGTGGTCTTTCCTGACAGGTTGTTCTTCACTTAGTATCATGTTTTCAAGTTTCATCCAGGTTGCTGTATGGATCAGTACTTCATTCCTTTTTATGGCTGAATAATATTCCATTATGTGAACAGACCACATTTTATTTTCTAAATCAACTGTGAAGCCTGGCGTGGGCCTCAGGGCTGGGCCTGGAAAGTGAGCGAAGGAAGGAGGAGAAACCCTTGTGATTGGCAGCAGGTACTAAGTATGGGGGGGGGGGGAGCAGGATTGGTGCAGTGGGGAGTACAGGACTGTATTTATACTTTGCAGATAATATTCATGGAGGCCACCATAGTTCTGCCCTTAGGGTAGCTGACTCATTTGAAAGTTTCATTTGTGGAAGGGTAAGAGCAGTTGTTCCTGAGGCTGGGGAGAGGACTCAAGCAGGGGAAAGGAAAATCTCTCGGGCTGGAAGAGCCAGCGATCGGTGGCATCCCCTTGAGGCCTGACCCCCCCCCCCCCCGCCCCCATGCACCAGAGGCTGGGATTCAGACTGCCGTGGTTGCGGGAAAGCAAGCTCAAGGAGGGCCTAGTGCCCTCGGGACCCGTGCTCATTGCTTAGAGAGGAAGGGGTACCTCCCTTTTGGCAAATGCAATGGTTGCGAACTTGCATTTATACGAAAGGGTGTGCTGACGGAGAGGCAAACATTTTGATTTCCTAAACGTCGCACCCCGGCTGTTCTTAACTAGCAGGAGCCACTGGTTCTCCTCCAGCGGATCTGGGGGCCCGAGCCGGGAGGAAAACGGGTGCAGGAGAACCCCATCCCCTCCGCAGCCCCCGCGCGTCCCGTAGCCCAGCAGTGCCCACGGGCACCGCGCCGCCCCGGGGGCGGAGGGCGGAGGACTGGAGGGCGGAGCCGCCGCGCTCCGGCCCCGCCGCCGCGCTCCGGCCTCGCCCCCGCCCCACAGCCCCGCCGGCCAGGCGCGCGCACCGTGCGCGTGCCCGGGGCCCGGCGGCGGCGGCGTCCGCGGGCCGCGCGTGCGCGCTGCGGCGGGGCGAGGGGCGGCGCGGGCGCGAGTCTGTCAGTGACAGCGGGAGGGGGAGGGGGCCGGAGATGGTGGCGGCGGCTGCGGCGGCTGCGGCGGCTCTTCCGACATGAGGCAGCGGCAGCGCGGGGCACGGCGGCGGCCGCGGCCGCGGCGGCGTCGCTAGCTCGGGAGGCCGCCCCGGGCGTGGGCGGGCGGGCGTCCCGGGTCGGCGTCGCGGGAGCGGGCTCTGCGGCAGCGCCGCGCAGGGCTGCCGGCTGAGGGGCCCGCGCCCGCCGCGCCCTGCGCTCGGCGCCCGGCGCCCGGCGTCTCCGGGGCGCTGGGCATCCCCGCCCGCTGGGCCGGCCCCGGAGGCCGGGAGCAGGCCCCGCTAGACGGGCCGCGCCGACGGGGGGCGGCCGCAGCGCCGCGGGCTCGCCGCCGCCGCTCGCAGCCGGCCCGCAACCTCCCGCGGGGCCGCCGGCCTTTGACGCAGGGGAGGCGCCGCGCCGCGCGGCATGAGGGGCCCGGCGCCGCGGGCGGGAGAGCGGCGCAGGCGGGAGCGGCTGGCGGCGTGAGAGGGCTCGGCAGGACTCGCGTCCCGGGCCGCGGCGGCCGGAGCAGGCGAGTGCGCGGGGCGGGCGGCGCGGGGGGTCCGGGGGGCGCCGCCGCCCCGCCGGCCCGGGGCTGCCAGGTCCGCCCCGAACGCTGCGGGCGTCCTCGGGGCGGGACGGCGCAAGCCCCGGTTAGACGTTAGCCGCAGTTTTTGTGAGCATGTGGTGCCTCTCCGAGGAGACCGCCGGGGCCACCAGCGAGCACACCGGCAGCGCTCGTGGCCTTCAGGGGAGTGTGTCCCTGCGTCGGGAAAAATGCCGCCGTAACTCTGGTTGTCTCGCCGACAGGCACCGGTGACCCCGGCCGGGAAGGTCCTGCGCGCTCGGCAACATGGCTTCCCCGCCCCACCAGCAGCTGCTGCAGCACCACAGCACCGAGGTGAGTTGTGACTCCAGCGGAGACAGCAACAGTGTGAGGGTCAAAATCAACCCCAAGCAGCTGTCCTCCAACAGCCACCCCAAGCACTGCAAGTACAGCATCTCCTCCAGCTGTAGCAGCTCTGGGGACTCGGGGGGCGTCCCTCGGAGAGTGGGCGCTGGAGGCCGCCTGCGCAGGCAGAAGAAGCTGCCCCAGCTGTTCGAGAGGGCCTCCAGCCGCTGGTGGGACCCCAAGTTCGACTCGGTGAACCTGGAGGAGGCTTGCATGGAGCGCTGCTTCCCGCAGACCCAGCGCCGCTTCCGGTATGCGCTCTTCTACATCGGCTTCGCCTGCCTTCTGTGGAGCATCTATTTTGGGGTCCACATGCAGTCCAGACTGATTGTCATGGTGGCCCCTGCTCTGTGCTTTCTCGTCGTGTGCGTGGGCTTTTTTCTGTTCACCTTCACCAAGGTGTATGCCCGGCATTACGTGTGGACCTCTCTGGTTCTCACCCTCCTGGTGTTCGCCCTGACGCTGGCTGCCCAGTTTCAGGTTTGGACGCCTGTCTCAGGACGTGTTGACAGCTCCAATCACACCCTCGCCGCCAAGCCCACGGACACTTGCTTATCTCAAGTGGGGAGCTTTTCCATGTGCATCGAAGTGCTCTTTTTGCTCTACACCGTCATGCACTTACCTTTGTACTTGAGCTTGTGTTTGGGAGTGGCCTATTCTGTTCTCTTTGAGACCTTTGGCTATCACTTCCGAGACAAAGACTGCTTTCCCCCACCTGGAGCAGGGGCCCCGCACTGGGAGCTGCTGAGCCGAGCCCTGCTCCACGTCTGCATTCACGCCATTGGGATCCACCTGTTTATCATGTCCCAGGTGAGATCCAGAAGCACCTTTCTCAAGGTGGGACAGTCAATTATGCACGGGAAGGATCTGGAAGTGGAAAAAGCCCTGAAAGAGAGGATGATTCATTCTGTGATGCCAAGAATCATAGCTGACGACTTGATGAAGCAGGGAGATGAGGAGAGCGAGAATTCTGTCAAAAGGCACGCCACCTCCAGCCCCAAGAACAGGAAGAAAAAGTCTTCCATACAGAAGGCCCCTATAGCATTCCGCCCTTTCAAAATGCAGCAGATCGATGAAGTCAGTATTTTATTTGCAGATATCGTGGGCTTCACCAAGATGAGTGCCAATAAGTCTGCTCACGCCCTGGTGGGTCTCCTCAATGATCTGTTCGGTCGCTTTGACCGGTTGTGTGAAGAGACCAAGTGTGAGAAAATCAGCACCCTGGGAGACTGCTACTATTGTGTGGCAGGGTGTCCAGAGCCCCGGGCCGACCATGCCTACTGCTGCATTGAGATGGGCTTGGGCATGATCAGAGCCATCGAGCAGTTCTGCCAGGAGAAGAAAGAGATGGTGAACATGCGTGTCGGGGTTCACACGGGGACTGTATTGTGTGGCATTTTGGGCATGAGGAGGTTCAAATTCGATGTGTGGTCCAATGATGTGAACTTGGCCAATCTCATGGAGCAGCTGGGAGTGGCCGGCAAGGTTCACATTTCTGAGGCCACCGCAAAATACCTAGATGATCGGTACGAAATGGAAGATGGGAGAGTGACTGAACGCCTCGGCCAGAGTGTTGTTGCTGATCAGTTGAAAGGTATGTGCATTTCTTTGCCTCATCATTTCCCTCCCCGTTCCTATTTGTGTTGGGGAAAATAAAAACCAAACAATCTTTTTCTAGTGTCAGTATCTGGAGGCAGATCAGTGGTCTCAGGACACCTCACCAGGGGGGCATCTCAGGGCTGGTGAGAATTTTTCTCTGGTGAGTCAAAAATCACAGATCTATTCACACTGTGACAGTGCTGACCTAGATGAGACCTTTAGGAGGAAGGAGAACTTTGGAAATGCGTATCCTGCCAGTCAGCTGTTACTGTTTCTGAAATTCTCGGGGCAGGTCCGATGAATGTAAGAGGCTCTCTGAGCCCTTCAGCAGGCCAAACTTGGAAGTACTTTATCAGATTGTCTTTGTGTTCATTGCCCCCAAATCCCATCAAAACCTGTCTCTATGCCTTTTTCCAAAAATGTGAGGAATAAAACTTTCTCTTGCCTCGAGGCCTCACTTTCCTGGAATAAGGAAGTTGGTTTAGTCCTGCATGACTCTTGAGAATTAGATGGAATTATGTACCCCCAAGTGCACACTGCCTTTTCCTTAGTCTCTTTAAAATTTTATTTTCAGCTTTCAACTTTCATTTTGATCATGGTATTCGTCTTACCATACAGACCACTGCATTTTAGAAATACACCCAGAGCAGTGTTTAGAACTCGCCCATCCCCACCCAACCCCTCGGATTTGTATCTAGTCCCTTGTCTCTGTTTTAAGCTCTTACTGTTATTCATGATATTTTTACTGGGCTTTTAAAATTTTTATTATTTTCACATAGGACAAAAATTTTGTTTACGCCTAGGAAGTGATGTATAAGCAAGTGGGACCAAAAGTGAGGATTCAAAATACTAACCCCTACGTCCACCTCCCTTTTTTAAACAGTCCTTATGCTTTACTGAAACCTTCAGGGCTGGGGGGAACGTGTATTTTGGAAGTATGTGGAGAAAATAACATTGATTTTTTAAAAGCCGAAATTTGTAAAGCTTCTTGTGTTGTGGTGCCCACACGTTGCACGATCACACAGTGAAAAGCTCCAGGAACGAGTCCTTGGGAGATATAACAGCTTAAATCAGAGGAGGAAGAAGTAACAGTGTCAATCAGAGACAGTAAGTGGTAGAGTGTGGGGGGCTGAATAGGTTGTCAGCCTTGACCTCATCCTATATGCTCAACCCTTACTTTCTTTCTCTGCTTGTGATTAGAGTTCTCCATGTCATTTGCTTATCTGGCGAGATTGCTTTATTTTTCTGACTTTTCTTTATTATATTAATTTTGCCAGTAGTTGAAGAATTTATTGGTATACTAGAGAAATATTTTCACTTGATAATTCCCTCCTGTCTGGAGAGCTCTCAATGCTACATTAATGAGAGTAGACACTACACTTCGCAGTTCACCTGAGACATTCTGTTATGGCTGTTGTCTTTCCCGATAGGATTCCTGCTCTCAGAGTCTAAAGATGCCGGGGGAGTGCGGTGCGAATGTAATCCCTGCTCGACACTTGGACGTCTTTAGGGTCTGAGTGTTGCAGCCTCTGTCCTCAGGGGCTGTGGGACAGATTCCAGGGAATGGAGTTGTGTGGTACGACATTATGAAAACGATAGCATTTTTGTAAGTGATCGTTTGAACAGCGTATTACTTGAATATCAGAAATAAAAACATGTCATCGTTAAGTATGTCTGGAAGCCGCCAAGTCTTTAACTTTTTGGCAGTACTTGTTTTTGTTAATTTATGGGTAATTTTATTTTCAATTTATAAGTCAAGGGTCTCAAAAAAGGGTAGAATGGGTTTCTTGAATTTTTAAATTTCAATTAGTATAAATTTGGTAAATTATTTTTTTCTTTAAATTTTTGTACATTTTACACTTAGAGGGAAAAGTTTTACTCCTGGATGGGAGGTAGGGAGAGATGGAAGGATTAGCTAAAACAGTGATACTTTTATATGGTATTCCCTCCTTTAACTTTTTCCCTGAGACTATGATTTTTGCTTTATTCAGCTCATTTTGGAAACCTTTGTGGACAGAATTCCAGTAATATGGGATGTCTACACAACTTCCTGCCTCTTTTTGAAGCTGCAGTGTTCTCCTGTCATTGTACAAATATGCTAAATAGAGAAGATAGCATAGTTTGTAGAAAATCCTTTTTATACATGAAGTTAAGGTTATATATTTATAATTTCTATACTTAGCTGGCAGGGGAGATACCATGATCACGAAGGTGGTGTTCCCAGGGTGAGGCTTATTCATCGCTCTCCGGATGTGTTGACCCCTGCGATTTCCCCAAATGTAGGAAACTCGACTGAATAATTTGTGGTAGTGGGGGACTGCGTTCATGCTCTCCTGTTTTTTACATAAATAAAATAAATCAAATACAGTTTCTTTTAGCTGTCTTGCAGTTTGTGGCAGACATTGTCTTTACAATGTTGGGCATTAGCCTTTACCTCTCATCCCCTTCTCTGATACTGGGGTTAAAAATACCCCGTAGACGACTCTGTAGAAATGAACATTGGCGAAAGGGGCACTCCAGAACTAGCCTGGCAGTGTAAAAAGTAGATACTGCTCTTTAATTTATCTGAAACGGTTTGTGGAAGGGTGGACTTTGATTATTTCTGCATATCCACTCCTCAAAAATCTTTGTGCTCTTATGCGTCCCACGCTGTGGATGCACACATGGAGTCACAGCAGTTCCTAACCTCAGCAAGCTCACCGTTCCAAGTGTTGCAGACTGTGCAGAGAGCCAGGAACACTGTATGGACGTGCACATAGTGAGGCGCGTCTTGAGACTGAGCGGGGCTCTCCTGGTGGATAGAAGAACATTCTGTGGAGTGGGAGCCGCATGGGCAGAGGCTTAGGATTGTGTTTCTTGGTGGGTCGAGCAGTTATAAGTACGTGGTTCATTAGGACAGGGAAGGCTTTGGGTCCCATGGGGCGGAGTGTGTATTTCATCCTGTAGGTAATGGGGAGCCACTGATAGGCTTTAGGTAGGAGCCTTAAGTGACTAATTTGCAAGTTTAGAAAGTTTACTCTTTCATTTCTAGAGAATGTAGGTTGGAAGGGTATGAGATGGGAGATTAGGAGGTTGTTTCAGTAAGTCCCAGGCAGGGTTGATAGTAGCCTTAACCAAGGTAGTGACAGTGGCAATGGAGGTGGTGGACCAGAAATGCTTAGTAATAGGAGGAACTTGGTAGGACGTAGAGCCAGATTTAAACAGATGATTTAGGGGATGAGAGGCTGGATTATGTGAATGGGAGGTGGCCTTTCAGGTTTTAGGAGTTGACCTGGGGACTCTTTGGTGTTAGAAATGAGTGAGACGTTTGAAGTTTCTGTACTATGAATGGAGAATGAAAACTTGAGTTGCAGAATATGAAACAGACCAGGAACCCCTGGCTTGTTCATTCAACAAATAAGTTATTTTGTGCTGGGCACAGTTCTAGGTGCTGAGGATATAGCCGTGAACAAAACAGACGAAAATTCCTGCCCTCCTGGTGCTTCCATTCTAACAGGGCAGTCAGACAGTAAGCAAATGAGTAAAAAGTTTCTTTTGTGTTAAGTTTTAAGGAGAAAACATAAAGTGAAAAGGAGGATATGGAGTGTGTGTGTGTGTGTGTGTGTGTGTGTGTAATTTTAGATAGGAGGGCCAGTCACTGAGAGAGAAGGTTGAAAGAATTTTCAGCACAGGAATAGGATTTTGGAAATGATCCAAAAAGTGAGAGATAATTATTATTAAAGAGAGGGAGAAATAGTACGGTACAAAGTGATGGGAAGATGTGTCTTTTCACACCATTTGAGACAAACCACTGGGCTCACAGGGGTGCTGGCTGTTCTGTTCTGCCATGGGCCACCAGCCGAAAAGATGAGGAGGATTGTCTGGAACTGTTGTTTTTTTCCTGTCATAGATAGAGAATCACAAATACAGAAGGTGAAACTGTCAGAAGATATCTACAAACGTCTAATTTTCCCTTCTTAAATATTAGGAAGATAAAACAGGGTGCTCAGTCCTCCACATTGACAGACCGTGTTTTTACAAAAGGATTGTATGGTAGCTATCGCATTATTAGATGCAAAAATAAAACAAGACTTCCACCCCAAGCTAATTTTTGAGGCTCATGGAGCAACTGGGGGAGAGATCTGCTGATGAGCGTTGGGACAAATCGTTCCCCACTGGCCCTAGTGACCAAGACCTTCCCCAAGTGCTAATAGGTGACACTTAGAAGAGTTCCTGTCTGGCCTCCTGCAGGGGCCATTCCTCAAATTGATGGGGTGGGGGGTGATGGCTCTGAGGCACTCTGTGCTTTAAGCCTTTGCCCACGGCTGCCCAAACTGGCACTCTGGGCCCCTAGCTCCCTGCCAGCTGGCAGTTAAGAGCCAGGTGCCAGTTTTAGGTGCAGTTTGCTTGCTCAGGTGCACTGCTTGTTTTGCCTGACAGCTTGGACAGCTTGTTCCCACCTCAGCACGCACCCCAGCCACTTGTGGAGCTAGCCTGGAGCTGACAGCTCAGTGCCTCCTCTTAAGTCCCCTCAACAAGAAGGTGTCTGCTCACCTGTGCCCTAGAATGAGCTGTCTTGTGCATGTTGAAATGTAGGCTCATGGATAGCAAGGGGCAGAGATAAGATGAAGCAGAAAATTTGGCTTGACAACCGGGATCGGAGGTGACAAACATCTGTGGAGTTGATGCTCGGGCAGCCCCTGGTGACAATTTAGTCAGGCTCCTTCAGGCCAACTTTTGTGCCTTCCAGCAAGGAGCACACAGCTGTTAATTCTGAGGACCAGCTTTTGAGCAGAATTAGCCTTTGGCAAAGAAAGTTAAGGATATGGTTTGCTGAATGGCAGGTGGAATGAAGAAGGAGGGAGGGTAATCTTTTCAGGTAGAATTAACTAAGAAAGGGGAAAATTAAAAACAATCAAATAGCATAAGTGAAGAAATTTCAGAGTTCTCTACTAGCAAGCCTGGTTCAAATAATGATTGTGTTTCTGCCTACTGGTCAAGGTCACCTGTATATTTTGCTGTGAAAGAATAATTACAGCAGTAAAGAAAACAGTGAATCTCTTATCATGTGTGCATGTGCCTGGATTTTCGTCTTTTGGTTGGTGAGTTCAGTATTGGTATTTCTGTTGGGATTTTTATAAGACAGTCATCATTAATTATTAGAATTCTGCGGGTCCCCTCTCCTGGTGGCGGTAAGAGGCTGCTGACCACGAAAAGAGCCAGACTGAGAGGCTCCTCATCCATGTGACTCTTGGCATCATTTGTACTTTGCATAGGAGACACCGAAAGACCATTCTTCCCAGCAGGAACTAGCATCCTTGGAGGGAATTTTATAAGGAGGTGAGAATTTTTCAAACAGGAAGGGCACTGCCACGTGAGTTCTAGACTGGCCAGGCTTATGTTAATGCAGGACGGAGGTGAGGGAACCAAGTGCCTCACAGATTCGCTGGGGCTACCACAGACAGAGGAATGGGCCAAGGGCAAGGGTAGTCTTCCCCTAGGAAGGCTGGATAAGGCCGTGACGCTCGTCGGTCTTATTCATGCCCTGGTAGACTGTACCAGCCAAGCCAACCTGTGGCCAACCTTGGGTCAGCTTTAGCAAAATTGTATTTTGTAAAACTTGGTTGGTCTTGTAAATCAGGTTTTTATTGTTTTCCCCAACATTTGCTTTATTGCACTTGTAAGAAAATGCTGGCATGCTCTGCTGAGGTAGGGAGAGAGGCTCATTTCCTTAGAATAGGCTGGAAGGTCAATCCTCCAAAGACTCGTGCTGGTAGTGGCAGTAGCAGAGCCAGAAAGGGAGTCAGGGTCAGGGACAGCTTTGCGAAGGGGGTGGATTCTGGGACAGGGATGATCAGAATCAGATGAAACCAACTCATGAGCCTCTCTGTCAGCCCATGGTTTGGTCCTTAAACTTTTTGGTCGCAGGACCCTTCTATACTGGGGAAACTAAAGAGCGCTTGTTTATGTCCCTTATTGATATTTATCATATTAAAAATTGAAACAGACGTTTAAGAGAATCTTTCCTTAATTCTCTTCAAGATAATAATCCATCATACCCATCACTTGTTAATATAAATAACATTTTAATAAAAATAGTTATATGTTCAAGGTACCTGGGTGGCTCAGTGGGTCAAGTGTTCGACTCTTGATTTTGACTTAGGTCGTGTTCTCATGGTTTTGTAAGTTCAAGTGTCACATCGGGCTCTGCGCACTGACTCCGAGGAACCTGCTTGGGAGTCTCCCTCTCTCCTTCTCTCCCAGCCCTTTGAGCTGATTCAAGGAAAGTACTTGCTAGCATAGTGTATAATGACTATCTCTTGTGCTTTCTCTGTCTCTCTCAAAAAAGCAAACTTAAAAAAAAATTACACGTTCAAAAATATAACTATTGTTAAAAATTTTATTTTAAATTTCAGTGTAGTTAACCTACCGTTTTTTTTTTTTTTTTTTTTTTAGTTTCAGGCATATATTTTAGTGATTCAACAATTTAACTGTATTTTCAAAATCAGAGAAATTTGGTGAGGAGAGTGGTACAGTTTTACATTTTTGCCAGTCTCCTTAATGTCCAGATTAATAAGAAACTGCTGGCTTAAAAAAGAAAAACCTGTTAAAATACACATTAAAAATTTACCAGTTTAACCATTTTTAAGTGTGTCAGCTGGATTTTCTTAACTACTTTAATATTCATTTGCAGTATGTTGGAGAATGTGTAGAAAGTCTTACTTCACAGAGACACCTAGTTGGGTAACGGAGGAACATTTTAATAGCCTTTTTAGATAATTATGGATATTTTTCTTAGACGCTTCACCAACACCCAGTAAGTGATAGTTTCTTAAAGGTTAGTTACAAAATGGAATCTGAAATCCTGTTAGTCAGTTTTTTGGTGTGCTCTTAAAACTTCTTCTTTTTTTTTTTTTTTTTTTGTAAGTAGGCTCCACATCCAACGTGGGGCTTGAACTCATGACCCCGAGATCGAGAGTCACATGCTGTACTGACTGAGCCAGCCAGGCGCCCTGAGACCCCCCTTATTTTTGAGTGAATCTTTACCCAGGTATGATTTTGTAACAAAATACATTGGTCATTTAGAAAATATTGGTTTCTTGAGTTATGCAGATCTTCCAAATGTTGGCCTAAGGAAAGTCTTTAAATACGGAAAGGTGTTGACTTCCCAGTGGCACAGAGGAGCTTTCTAGTCCTCATTTTCACTTGAAAGTTTGAATTTTATCACCAGCAGCAAACACTGTCAGTTGTTTTCCTTGAAGCCACAGACTCATTTTGTTCGTTTTTCAGGAACAGTCTGCCAGATACGTGAGTCTGAGTGACCACAGTTTGTAGGTCAAGTAGAAATGATGTTCCATCCAAAAAGCAGCCCAGACAGCTGCAGGGTGCTCGTCTCGATGCCGTTGCACTTGGGTGTGTGCTGTGGCCGTGCTTCCTGTTTTATCAGTCACGCAAGGTCGAGATTTAACACATTTAGGTATTTTTACTGCATCATCAAAGGACCTTCTTAGGTGAAACCGACTATTTTTTTTCCTCGTGCAAGCGCGTGGTAGTAAAGAACACATTGGTCCCGTGCACCGTCTGGTGCCACTGCCTTGATTCGCAGCGGTTTTACCCACAGTTGCTTTTGTGCCATTGGTGCCAGTGCCAACCCTGAATAAGGCAAATGACCTGCCAGTTTTGTTAGGAGAATAGTTTTGATCCCACAGGTGTCCTGCAGAGGTTTCAGAGACCCCCGGGGGCCTGCAGAAACGCTCTGGGAACTGCTTCCCTGAGCTGTAAGATACCCTGAGGGTTTTGCACATGCTACCCAAACACCCGTTCTCATGCGCCTGAAGCCGCTCAGACTGGAATTGTGGTAGACGTGGCACGTTTATTGTGAGAGGACCGAGTGACTTTAGTTTGTACCTTTTTGTTTTTCTCAAAAAATCCTCTGTGACTTTGCCAGATTTTTGTTGCTGGTGTTTAGGGCTCACGATGAAGACCATCAACTTTGTTTTTTTTCTTTAAACTTTTTTTGCAGGGCTTCCTTACCCTTTGGCAGTATAGTTTACAGGGTGATTGCGTAGATTTTGGTTTCTGACATATTTGCGTTCAATTCTCAGTTTTGTGATTTGTGAACTGATGAACCTTGGGTAGGCTCTGTAGGGACTCTCCAGTTTGCAGGAATGCTAGTGCCTCCGTCAGAGGATTATCGGGAGAATCAAAGGAAAGCACTTGTTAGCATAGAGACTCTCACACAATCGCGCAACAGCCCTTTGGGAAATAATAACCAACTCCTCTGCCTGGGTGAGTCACATTTTGTCCTGTACTCAAGGGTGTTTCTTTTTTCCTGAACTCTCTTTGGTGCACATCTTGTATAATTTGGTCCTGAAACCCAAAACACACGGGGGACTGGGATTGTGTCAGTTTCTTGAATTCAAAAGGGCAAGTGTCCAAAATACAAAACACTGATAGCTTGCCCTCGTTAAAGTGCAGCTGCCAAGTTTGGCAACTTCGTTACTGAAAACCCCAGGGAGTTCAGACAGTATTGTTCTTGGGTTGCTTCTGGTCCCCAGAGCTTACGGGGACTTAAGATGATGTGGCCCTTGATAGTTGAGGAATTATGGGGAAATCTTGAGCTGTGTGACTTTGGAGATACTGGTTGCAGTTTGATCCAGAAGTTACTTAGCTCTCCCATATCCTACTATAAACTCATGTAGTTACTCAATAAATATCAAATGAGTTCCTGGACCGGGTTCTGCAGATAGAGCCCTCTGCTCTCTCGGGGCACGCAGCCTAAAAGGGAAAGTAGACATTAATCAAATTATCACCTGAGCAAATACACAGTGGACTTACTTATCACATTACAAATAGGGCTGGGAAGTAAGGACACTTACATTTCCGTTGTGTCGGGGACGGAGCCGGAGCACAGAGGGATTAAGTAACATGGGATAGCACAGCTGGAACGAGCTGCTAAGTGGTAGAGCCAGTGTTGTGACCCAAAGGGCTGTATTGAAAAACACTAGTGCCCCCCTTGTGGGGTCGTGGTGAGCAGTGACAGAGGCGACGATGTCGAGAAAAGTACTGGGCACCTGGTGACGATACATTAGCTGGTGAAAGTGGGGGCAATTTTCTTAGCAGGAGCAACGGCAGAAAAACAACTGTACCTTTGTGTGGCCCTTCCCAGTTCCCAGTGTTTTCCACGTACGTTGTTATCTCAACCACTGTGAAATCTTTGGATCATGGGAACTGTGTATGTTTACAGGTTTATATTTTATTTGCTTCCTTCTTTCCCATGATGGAGTTTTCAGGCTGCGTTGGTTTCTTAACATCTTCCAAAGGTGACCAATGGCTTATTTCAAGAATCCCTATAAATTCTTAGGTTGTAGCTTTTTTGATATATTTCACTCTGTTACAGAGTCATTACTTTTGATGCTCAGATTGTCCTATCTTGGGCCCATGGGAGCCCCTTCAAGTTGCCTCTGATTCCTTTTCATACGACCCAGTAGTCTTTGATAGCTTTCTTACACATTTAGTAACATTTTTAAGGAGTAGAGAAATCATAGGTGTTGAACTCTCATTAATTCTGTCTTACAGGTTTATTCTGACAGACTGAGCTAACGATTTCCCTTTCCTTTATTGAAAAGAAAATTAATAGTATATACATGTTTATATGAAGAAACAGCACTACAGAAGAAATGGTTCGTGCTGCCTCAAGCTCTTTGGAAGCTTTAATTTGCATTCTTACAATTGAGAATTATATACCAATGCAGCATTTCTTTGTACTATATCCTCCCGCTAATGCCTCTCGAGGGACAGGTGCCTGTGAATGTGGATAAGTAGAGATAAAGGAATCCTAAACCAAAAGGTAGACTGTTTGCAAACTGAAGAGTGCCCCTAGCCCAGCAAGCTCCAGTCCCCAGCACAGCTGTGGAAGGTTCCAGAAGGCCCAACTCCAGGAATTCCCTTCATAGGAACCTTGTTCTTAAAAAAATTTTTTTTAATGTTTATTTTTGAGAGAGAGAGAGAGAGAGAGAGAGAGCACGCGAACAAGTGGGGAGAGGCAGAGAGAGAGGGAGACACAGAATCCAAAGCAGGTTCGAGGCTCTGAGCTGTCAGCACAGAGCCCGACAGGGGGCTTGAACTCATGAACCATGAGCTCATGATCTGAGCCGAAGTTGGATGCTTAACTGACTTAGCCACCTAGCGCCCCAGAACCTTGTTCTGAATAGTGCTTCCTGGAATTACTGCCCTGCCATTCC
Source organism: Cryptoprocta ferox (assembly GCA_028646485.1). Classification (NCBI taxonomy): domain Eukaryota; kingdom Metazoa; phylum Chordata; class Mammalia; order Carnivora; family Eupleridae; genus Cryptoprocta; species Cryptoprocta ferox. The sequence continues at coordinate 3,111,038 of CM053564.1, read as the reverse complement.
CCTCTCCGTCTTGTATAATGTGTATTCGACTTACTAGTTTGTTTATTTATTTATTTATTTATTTATTTATGATCTGTTTTCATCCCACTAGAATGTGTTGAGAGAAGGGATTTCCCCCTGTTTTCTTTTCTTTTTTCTTTTTTTAAAATTTTTTAAACGTTCATTTATTTGAGAGAGACAGAATGCGAGGGGGCAGTGCAGAGAGAGAGAGAGGGAGACACAGAATCTGAAGCAGGCTCCAGGCTCTGAGCTGTCAGCATAGAGCCTGACGCGAGGCTCAAACTCATGAACCATGAGATATTTTATTTTTTGCTGCATTCCTAGCCCTGGGAACATAGCCTGGCATATAGTAGATGCTCAATAATATTTGTCAAGTGAATGAATGAATGAATGAATGAAAACTATAACTACTTACACTCTGCATGTGGGCACTCTCTTGTGTGTGAAATCCCAGATATCGACACAGAGCAGACGAGAAGGTAGAGGGAAGGCAGTGAGTGGTTTTTAAGGAATGGTTGAGTGGTTTTTTAAATAGAGGCACAGGTAGGATCTTGAAAGGACCTACGCAAGGAGGCAGAGAGAGAGATGCCGATGCCCAGGGCAGGGCCTGGGAATGTGAGCCAGGGTGCTGGGAGAGCAGACGGCCTCAGGACTGAGGGCTCCAGGATGCTGGCAGCGAAGACTGCTGGGTAGGGCAGGAACTCGGGTCACTGAAACCCAACTGTTTATTTAGGGCCCAGGAAATGTGGGGTTGAATGGCTTAGTTTAGGCATTCATTTTTAAGCTTTTTAAAATGGAGATTTCAAGAAGTGTATTTATCTTTAATAATACTGTAGCTCCTTGTAATTCTTATTTGATTATCATGTATGCACGCGAAAAACCAGCATATCCTTTTTTTGGCAAAGCTCCAGGATAGTCTTTGTGCATAATTTCCAGGATTTTTATGTAATGCTATTAAATTCATTTTTTTCCCTTCCACAGAAAAATGTGCTACTGAAAGCAGCTTTTGAATCATTTATATTCATGTTTGAATTGTTTGGGAAATATTAACTTCAGCTTTTTGCCATTTAGTCTGTAGAGAGGAAGAAAAGCCACATGCATGTGATTTATTTTCTGGTATATGGATAGTAAAATACAATAAACCATTAAGGCTTTGGCATTTTAAGTAAGAGAGTCTATTGCACATTGGTTCAGTGAGTTTTACCCTATTAAGTGTTAACATTCGAAGTGTGGATTGCATTGTATTCTGTAACTTCATAGTGAGTTCTTTTCCCCATGAGAAAATGCTTCTTGTGGTCATTAATGTTAGTTTTTGTTTTGTGAATGAGCTGTCTAAAATTTGGGGGAATTAGCTTTTCCTCTTAAAGATATTTTTTCTCCACTGACTAAATACTTTGGTTCTGTTTCCTCATATTTGTCAGACATGAAGTTTGAACTAGAACCCCACCGTTCTCTCAGAGCACCTGAGCTTCTCACATGATTAGGAAATAGTAGTCATTCTTAATTCAAAGACGTAGTTTCTTCTTGATCCATTTGTTGAAACTGTGAACCCTCATTTAGACAAATCTAGCATATGGAAACTCAGATTTCCGGAACTGCTGAATTGCAAGGCAGGTGGGAGAGTCTTCATTTTCTGTAGGATTCTTTACTTGCTTTACATGTAAATAAGGTTGAGGTACAGGAGTATAATTTACATGTGGTTTTTTTTTTTTTCAAATCACATTTGTTATGTAACATACAGAAAGCAGAATATCGTTAGAGGCATCCATCCCACTTGATTTTGAAAATTTAAGAAACACTTTTGAAATGGCTGGGAGAAAATGTGAAGTTATTAAATTTTTTAAAAGTATGCTTTAATTCCTGTTTGAACATTATTTTGGACAGAAATTGGAAGGTTAGTTGCCAATAAAATTAACTTCAGTGTTTTGGCAAGTTTTTCCACTAGTAGAACAGAGCAAATATTGAATTTAATAATGTACTTACTGATTATTCCATTAATAAAAGACTCACTTGCTCCTGATGGTGAGTTCCTGGACCTGCTGACTGTTTGTTTAGTGTGCCAGAATCCTATATATTTACTGTATAGTTAGCATGCTGTAGTAGTCGGAAAATTGATGTGCTAGGACAGGGTGTACCTTAGACTTTGTAATTAGAAATTAGAGGCCACCAGTGATAAAAGAAGGCCCAAGGATTTAATTATAAGGGAGTTATAAAATATTTTGAATGGTTTTCTTATCCTTTCTTAATAATAGCAAAGCAGCTCACGGAAAGTAATATAATACTTGCTGCGATGTCTGTGTCTGGTGAAACAGACTGGAAAAGGAAAAACAGTCTACTTTGTCCTGAAAGACAGTGTTGTCACTGGGTACATATGTCATCCGACCTGAGAGAGAATTTCAGCCGAACAAAGACCCACCTTGTGAAACTGTAGCTTCTCGTAGAGAAAGTGTTATTCACAGCCTGTTGGAGTCACATGTTTTCTAGGACTGAAGTGACTGACTCAGTGTGTTAGTAACTGTGGAAGGTCAAAACTCTCACAACGACCGTACAAACAGAAAATTTCTGTTTTTGTCTCTGACATACATTTCACAGTGACTTTCTCAGCTGGAATAACTTCACTAACTGTGTTCTTTCTGGCTCCGCAAAGAAAGCTGATTCTGAACACTTTCAGAGCCGATGATTCTAAGATACCAACTTTGTCCCTCTGCCATTTGAAGTTCACATGGAAATGTTTGCTTTCATGGCCGCAGTCATGATGTTACTTTATTTAGTTGCTATTAAATTTCCGATTCCATATACTTCCCTGGAGGTATTCCAATGTGCACTAAGGTTTCTCTTTCTTTCAGCAGCAGTGCAACGGTGTGCGGACCTTTCCTGAACAAGGAATGTGAACCAGAGTGGATGATATTAAGTTTTTCTTTCCTTTTTTTAATAACAGGTTTTTTTTTTTGAAATATAATTCACATACCATACAATTCATTCGTTTAAAGCATGTAATTCGGTGATCCTTAATATATTCACAGATCTATGCAACCATTGATACAATCAATTTTAAAACATTTTTATCACCCTAAAAAGAAACCCTATGGTCATTAGCAGTCACTCCCCACTTCCATTAACCCCCCCCCCCCCTCCGCCAGCCCCTGGCAGCCACTACTCTACCTTCTGTCTCTATAGACTGGCCTGTTGTATACGTATCGTGTGAATGAATCCTACAACATGTGTCTGACTTCTTTTACTCAGCACATTGTTTTCAAGGTTCATCCATGTTGTAGCAGGTGTTAGGTTTTCATCACCCTTTTCATGGTCCTAGAATATTCTTTAAAAAAATTTTTTTTAATGTTTTATTCATTTTTGAGAGCAAGAGAGACAGAACACAAGCAGGGGAGGGGCAGAGAGAGAGAGAGAGAGGGAGACAGAGAATCTGAAGCAGTCTCCAGGCTCTGAGCGGTCAGCAGAGAGCCTGATGGAGAGCTCAAACTCACAGACTGCGAGATCATGACTTGAGCCGAAGTCAGATGCTTAACCGACTGAGCCACCCAGGTGCCCCTCATGGTTCTAGAATATTCTGTGTGGATAGACCATATTGTATTTGTCCATTCATCAGTTGATGGAAAAGCTCTTCTTTTTTGAAATCGACAGTCAAGCTGATTGTTTGAAAATGAGTTGAAAGGATAAAAAAAAACTCTTATTATTTAATAACATACCTTGACCAAATTAAGTCATTCTATTTTCACTGATGTTTATAAGTTTTCCTGGAAGGCATAATTAGATGAGATTGGATGCTGAATTGTAATTTTATATAAATGTTTCACACAATTAGTTTTGTTTTAAAACAGCTATCCTCCTTTCTAAGCTTGGTCCAGGCTGATTAAATATTAAATTCTCTGATCGTTTCCTTTCCTCCTATCCAGACCCCTAGCAGACAGCTTTAGGGGAAGGATATGGTTGAATATGAAACCAGCCTCATTGGGCATGTTGTTAGATAATAAGTATCAGTTAGAGCAAGTCTTTCTGGACAGTCAGGTTTTTCCGAAGAGCTGAGGATTTTCCCCCTTGGTCAATCAGACTTCTCCTCTTCAAACCTGCTTAAACATTTGGTTTTACATTTCTGAAATGTATAAAAATACTTTTTTACCTTGATAAAAATGAAATATGTCAAATAAAACTTAATTTTCTTGATGACTTAGTTATTTTCATAACCGGTTACTTGGCTTTTAGTGATATAGCGATTTTCCTATAAAATACGGATTTTTGATTTATTTTAGATAAACTGAGATTGCTCTGTTTTTCCAGTTCTTATGTTTTAAAATAATTTTTTCGCTTGCTTTCTTACTGCCAGTTTATGTAGCTATTAGTGTAGTATGCCTTTCTGTAACAGTTTTACTTCTGGTTTTTACTTTAGTCCATAAAGAAACCCAAATAACCAAGCTTATTAATCCCACAGATATAGTTTGATTAAGAGGACTAAGAATTAGGTCTCCATTAAATTTTTTGGTTGTCAGCTATATTCTGAATATGTTGCTAGGTACTGAGATCAGGATGAGTAAGATGTTATGACAGTTATTTTTAGCACATTTCTTAAAGGGGAGGAGAAAGGGAAATTTGAATCAAATTTGCGTCTTTTTAAACAAAGCATGTTTTCCACAAGACCAAAGTATTTCCTTTGAGTATGTGACAGTAGAAAATGGGAATTACGGCTTAGATGATGAATTAATTAGAATTAATTAACAATTCTGTAGTTAGTTACATTACAAACCTAAAATGTGAATGTTAAATTAGGGAAGTACTGATGTTAAGATTTACCAGAATTTTAGCAAAGTTCTTTGCAGACTTTCCTAAGAAACCTCTGGCAAGAGTGACTGTATAGAGATTTTTGTGTGTTCTTTAATATACTTGCCAAGGAAGACTAGGCCACATTTCTTCCTCTTTTGTTTAAGCTGAAGGCATGCATAGGTTTTCATCTCAGGAATTTAGTAGTCTGGCATTGAGCAATGCTAGCTACTTGTTGTTGTTTATTTTGGGGAGGTTTGTTCTTCCTGAAGGATCTGGCCAGGTGCCAGACTGCCCAGTGGGTACCCAGCCCGGTCTGCGCTCTGCCCCCCACTGCACAGGTTACTTGGGCACGTTGGCCAAGTCTGTCAAGTCATTGGCCTTGCAGTTTGGTAAGACTGTTCTTTTAGATTAAAAATTAAAGTAGATTCCATTCTTAGGAATATGGATTGTCAGCTCTTAATTTTTAATTTTTAAAAACTTAATTTATTTTTAAGAGCAAGAAAGAGAGAGACAAGAGAGAGAGCACAAGCGGAGGAGGAGCAGAGAGAGAGAGGGAGACACAGAATCTGAGGCGGGTTCCAGGCTCTGACCTGTCAGCACAGAGCCCGATGCAGGGCTCGAACCCACGAACCACAAAATCATGACCTGAGCTGAAGTCCGATGCCTAACCAACTGAGCCAGCCAGGCATCCCTAATTTTTAAAGTAATTAATATGTAGTCACTTAATAAATGGCAGCCTGAGTATTGGTTTTCTCTTGTGGGGAGCAGGTTGCCCAATCTGAAGGATTTCAGTTGGGATTAAATGAGATAATGCATGTAAGAGCACCTGGTACATGGTAGGTGTTCAGCAAATGTTGGCTTTTGCCCTACTCCTTCCTAAATATGTGGTTATTATTATTATTATTATTTATTTATTTTTTTTTTTTTGAGAGAGAGAGAGAGAGAGCTAGCGAGAGAGAACAAGTCGGGGAGGGTCACAGAGAGAGGGAGACAGAGGATCTGGTGTGGGCTCTCCACTGTCAGCACAGAGCCTCAATGCAGGCTCAAACTCTCGAACCGTGAGATAATGTCCCGAGCCAAAGTTGGATGCTTAACCAACTGAGCCACCCAGGCGTCTCCCAAACGTGTTTTCATCAGCACTGAAACCCTTGTAATCAGTGTTCTCCCAGAAGCAGTTGTGACAAGTGGGAGCACAGCGGGAGCGGGAGCCCTGTAATGCTGAAACCGCATGCCCAGCATGTGCTGGCAGCAGGAACTCTGCAGCCCCCACTGGGATTCCAGGAAGAAGTCAGATGCAGGCTTCCCTCGTATGTAGAGAGAACTCATTTTTGTACTCACCTGGGCTTTGCATGTGCTTCTTGGAGCCCTGATCTTAGCCTCCCTCCATGCCATGGGTGTGAAGCACAGTGTGGTCACAGTAAGGGAGACCATAAACACGGATAGACAAGAAGCCGACAGTGTCCTGTAGTGGTGGGACAGCACAGGAAAATAAAGCCGGGTGAGGATATGGTCACTGAACTGGTGATTTTGTGATGGGCAAGGGTGCATTCATCTTTTGGAATAGATGTTCAGAGATTTCAAGACTGTGAACGCAGTACTTAAAAGAGAAATGTTTTTTCCACATGTCAGGTATTCAGTTCACGGGGAATCATGAGCTGCTAGTCCAGTGCCTGGACTCTGGGGGTGGGGGCCACATTTCCTGTGTTAGTCTTTGTAAGAGTGTCTGGAAAATCCTTGGGTGGGGGACTTGGGATTTATCTAAACCTAACTTGCCTCCCAGTCTACACTGCAGGCCTGGTAGTGCTGTCTTGATTGGTTTCTTAAACTTTCTCAGACACTGGCCCATGAGGGGCTTCTTGTGCCGTATCCAGAACTTTGTAACGTCCCACCCCTGCCCTTGCTGTTATTCTAGTTTCCTGATGAGTTTCCTGATCCTCTGTTTACTTTTTAAAATTGATGTGAAATTTATATAACATAAAATTAACCATTTTAAAGTTAATAATTCACTGGCATTTAGTACATTCACAGTGTTGCACAACCATCATTTTCAGCACCCGAAAAGAAAACCCTGTGTCCGTTAGCAGTCAGTGACCATCCCTGCCTCCTCCCAGCACCTGGCAGCCACGAGTCTTCTCTCTGTCTCTGTGCATTGGCCTGTGCTGGATATTTTATATGGATAATTCATACACTATGTGACCTTTTGCCTCTGGCTTCTTTCCCTTAGCATATTTTCAAGGTTCCTCCATGTTGCAGCACATATCGGAACTTCATTCTTTTTTATGGCTGAAAAAGATTCCGTTGTATGGGTAGACCATATCGCGTTTATCTGTTCATTACGTGATAGATGTTTGGGTCGTTTCCACCTTTTGAGTATCAAGAGTCACGTTGCTGTGAACATTCATGTACACATTTTTTTTTGACTACATGTTTTTAATTCTTTTGGGCATATGTCTAGGAGTGGAGTTGGTGGGCCATGTGGTAACTATATGTTTAACTTTTTGACAAACCTCTACCACTTTTTAAAATGAGAAACTCATAAGAAGGACCCTGTAAAAAGTTACATCTATCAGTCAGATGCTTCTGAAGACATCTTCTAAGTTGAGAGGTAGGCTGGCAATTGGTAATACTGTGCGTTCTATATCTTGCTTGAAAAATGACTGTGTTCACTGTAACTTGCAGTGGTATTGTGATCAAGATAAAATTATAATGTAGATAGAACATATTTAGAGACCTTTTCTTTCTGATAAACATATGGATTTTGGCTCTCCCCTTCAGGCTGGCATTGGATTTGGCAACTTTGGAATTGTGTGTTAGATAAACAGTTGGTATCTAGGGCAAGCTTTAAAAAAAAATTACTATTTAAATATTGACCAAAAAAAAAAAAAAACCAAAACCCAAAAAACCCAAACAGCTCTAGGAACTTTCTTGTTCAAATGAATTTCAAACTATCTAAATATAGTGTGGTAAAATTAGTTTCTGTGGGGTCGAGTGAGCCCATGGGCCCCGGTGCCCGTCCGGGACGCACTCCGCTTGTTAGCTATCCTTAGAGCACAGGGATGTGGGATAGTGTCCGCAGCCGGTAGTGTTCCCACAATGCACCCTTAATATAGAACATTTTTCTAAAAAAACATTGGCCACTGAAAGAGCTCAACTCCCAAACATGGCCATCGGCTCATAGTTCATTTATATTTGTTTTTATGTAGTTAAAACAAGAAAGAATATGTAAACTTGTCAGTATTACCAAGTGTCAGTACTTTTTAGGGTGGAAGAGGAGAAAACTGACTTTCTAGTCAGAAAAACAATATTCCTCCTTTAGGGCAAAGGAAGGGGCAGGGTCCCTCTGTGGCTAGATTGGTTAGTTTGGAGGCGAGCCAGGCTCCAGCCAGCTGTTTGCTGAGGAGGTGGGGTGGGTGGGAAATATTCATGGGTGCGAAGGGGCCTGTTTCAGTGCCAACCTCAGCCCTCCCCTCTGGGGAGTGGTGTGTTCCCCAGTCGGGTTTATTGGTCCGCCTGAGAAGTTATCCTCATGGGGCAGCTTGGGGTGCCCCACAGGACAGCTGGATTAGGATTGCCGCAAGTGGATGATCCCCCAAACCGTGAGGCAGCCCTCAGGCCAATGGAGTCCCAGCAAGTGCCCTTTGCCTTTCATTAGGGTGTTATTCAGGCCTGTAGGTAGGTAGGTAAAACTATTCAGGGAAAGTAGGGAAAACTATTCAGGGAAAGTTGGGCTAGCTTCTCCAGGGGGCAAAAGGAGCACAGTGTGTGTGTCAGGAGCCCCTCAGGGAGGAAACTGGTCCTTAAAAGTGCCCTTGTCACTCTGCTGTTGGGCCACCTTTGGCTTTCTCTTTTTAGAGCCACTTTTGCCTGCATCCGTTTGTTAAAGCGTTTGAGTACCTATTGGAGATCAAGGATATGAGGACGAGCAAACTGTAGTCCTTGTCTCCATAACCTCCCAGACTACCCCTGTCATGCTGGTGGGAACGTGGAGTGCCTGCAGGTGGTGGGGAAAAGCCTGGCGGCTCCTTCAAACATGAAACACAAAGTTCCCAAGTGACCCAGCAGTCCCCTGCCGGGTGTATGCCCAGAAGAACGGAAAACAGAGGTCTACACAAAACACAAAAACCTGTGCGCGAGTGTTCACAGCAGCGTTACTCGTAATGGCCAAAAGGAAACGACCCAAATGTCCAGGCTGTGCTGAAAAGATCCACAAAATGTGGTCTCTCCATACAGAGGAGTATTGTTCAGCCTTGGATAGGAAGTATGTACTAATTCGTGCTACAACCTGGGTGAACCTCGAAAACATGCAAAGTGCAAGAAGCCAGTTACAAAAGGCACAAGTTAAATGATTCCGTTTCAAGTGTCCAGAACAGGTAAATTCAGAGCAACAGAAAGTAGATGAGCGGTCGCCTAGGGCTCAGGGCGATGGAGGGAAAATGGAGAGTGAGTGCTAATTAGGGTGTGGGGTTTCTTTTTTGAGGTGATGAGAGTGCTCTGAAATTGAACGTGGTGATGTTGCACAACTCTGTATTTGCTAGGACGTCACTGAATTGTATCTATAAATGGGTGAATTTCTGGTGTTTGAGTTACAGTGCAGTGTGCTATGGTATGTATTTGGAAGACTGATACATGCTAATCGTGGGACTGATGTATAAACTAGGTGCAATGTGTTAGTTTACTTTTGCGGAGATGGTGTGCTTTTCCAGTGGCTAGAATACGCATATCTACTGCCCAGGGCACTTCGTCCATTATCAAAATATCTGGGAGGGTCTAATTAAGAGTTACAAGATTGCTTAAGTGGTGTAGTATTCGAGCACAGGATCTTAGTGTGTGGTATTTTATTTAGCCATGGGGAATTCACAGTGAGTACATCTTACCTGGGACTGGAGCACTTTATGTCCTCCAGATTGAGTACCTTCCCTGAATTATGTGAGTACTGCCAAAGCTCTTACCGTGTGCTTTCCTTGAAGAAGGGGATTTGTTACCAAACAAGTAAGTATACAAAAGTAAACCCCAGCATAAAATAGAAAACTCCTTGTTTTACAAGGGATGCAAATATATGTTAGAAATGCTTCCAAATAAAGTCAAGATGGTTTCCGATTAATAGTGTGACAGTTAATGAAGACCTAACTAAAAGTAGCTTAAAACAAACAAACAAAAAAAAGGAATTTATTATCTTAACAAGAAGTATTGCAGTTCCAGGGATGATCAAGTCAGTGTTTTGATGACATTTTCAAGGACCCAGTGAAAAAGCACCCAGGTGCTTTCTGTCTTTGCTCTCTGCCATTCTTGCTATGTGGGAGGTGTATTTCCTCATGGCATAAGGTGGCTGCAGCCATTCCGGGTTACACAGTGACGTCTAGTGAAGAAGAGGGCATTTTCCTCTCACGAGTCTGATTTTATGTGCCATGTTCTCACCAGTCTCTGGCAAGGGGAGCGAGGTCCCATCGGCCTGGACTTAACCCAGCTCCATCTACTGGGTCCGTACGCGTGGCAAGGGGGTCTCCTTCCTAAATAGGTGGAAGGAGGATCCCCCAGAGAGAACCAGGTTCTGTTACGGGAAGGATGGGTGGTGGGGACATGGGCACGAAGGAGGGAAATGGTATTGGGGATGCAAAGCATTAAAGCTATGACTTTAGTTAAAACATGCAGTGTTTTTAAAATGAAAATTTAGGTGCTTGTTCTTAAGGGGAAACTTGGGAAATTGGATCATGCAACCCAATCAACCTTTGTATTTCTCTTCCCAGTTCTCCAAGATGGCCCCAGTCCCTTATACCTTGCATAGCAGTTCTTTCCCCCTAGAAGCCACACACCCACCAGTTGAGTTTGCTCAAAGAATGTTGCTTCTCTGCAGCCTTTCCCTCTCCTTAGCCTCCAGAGTGCAATGACTTATGCCCCTTCCGCTGCTCCGTTAGCTGTTACCTACCCACCCCTGCAGACACAGCTGTCCTCCTCCCCCACTGCACTGGGGGCTCAGTGCAGGTGCTCTCATGTCGACCTCATGGTGTGAACATGCAAAAGGAAGACATTTAGACTTGATGCGGCGGGAGGTAAAGCACTCTTGAAGGGTTTTGAGCGGTGCTATGAATGTCAAGATGAATGTGGTTTTTACAGATTTAAAGATTTATTTCTTAATATTACCTGTTAAGTGTCTTAGATTTTACATCTGTGTCGTTTTAAAAATACTTACAATAAATTATTTCTTAAACTTCGGTCTGGAGTTCTGAAGAGTACTGGCTGTCCTGCAGGGATGATGACTGTCTAGAGCCAAAGCCCCTCTTCCGGAGCTGGGGAGCAGGGAGCATTCCCGGTTCTACGCTCAGCTGGAGGAGGAGGCAGAGATGGTCGGGTGTGTGCTGTTTATGACATTTTCTTTAATGTTAAATGACTAGAGCCCTCAAACACTCTATAGTTATTGGTCCTAATTTGTGTTCCGTGAGAGAAAATATGTGAAGTGCCAGTGGTCCCTGGAACATAAACATGCAGTGGAAGTGTTTTCTCTTCCCGAGTCTCCTGCCCCTGCCCTGGGCTGTGCCATCGACATACATTAGCGCGTCTGTCTTCCTTCTCCATAAAGCACAGGCCTATAAATACTTCTCAGTTTAAAAATAACATTTTCCCTACCATGAGTCAAGGTTCATTTCTCGTCTATCTAATTTTAGTTCCTTGTTTTTTTGCACTTGAACATGTTTTCCTTAACCAGAAAATAGAAAAAAGCACGCACACAGAGATGAACGAAACTTTTTTGCTGCGTTTTCCTGTAGTGTAGACATTTCTCCCCATTTTTTTTTTTTTCGGTAGAACAGGTTTATTGAAAAACAAAACTGTAAACAGGAGTTTAGAGAGGACAGGAGGGTAAGAGAGTGCTCTCTGTGGGTCGTTTGTTTCTACGTGGAATGTTTTCAGGCACCAAGTTAGAGACCTATAGAATGCTGAGTGGTTCTGGAAGGTGTGTATTTTTTTTTAATCACCTCTGTTAAATTAATTTATATGAAAAAGTAATGAAAAGGTAAAAGTGAATAATTATATAAGACCTGATGCCTTAATTGACCTCTCTTTTTAGGACTGTAACTTCATATTCCTAGGGCCAGATGGTAATTTTTTCTTGGTTAAAACTGATGTCAGTCACGTTGTGTTTTCATTTTCTGTTGATCTTCTGTGCATCCACGTATTTTACATATTTTTATCTGTAAGGGGAATGTAATATTCCTTGGAATGAATGACCATACTTTGTTTAACCACTTTCTGTCTGAGCTTTCAGACGGTTTCAGGATTCCCTCCCCTTGTAAATATTGCAGCCTTAAGAAATGTGTGCCGTTAGAAGACTTAAATTTAGACACTTGACAAGGTGGGTGGACACCTTATTTTTTATTACAAGAGTGAAATAAGTTTGTGATCTCACCTTCTGAAAAGACAGACGAACAAAAAAAAGATAAAAGAAACTCTTTCCACCCAGAAATAGCCACTGAGACATTTTGATTCAAGGCTGTGTTAGACTTTTTCAATGAATGCATATGTATCAATAATGATCTCTTAACAGAATAGTATCCCAATAGACATACTGTTTTACACTCACCTTTTCCACCTAATAGATTATGAACATATATATTTCTGTATATACATCTATATAATCATTTTAAATGATTATAATATTTTGTTATTGGGATGTACTATAATTTATTTGGGACATGTCCCTTCTTGGAAATTTAAATTGTTTCCAATTTTGCATTACTATATATCATGATACTAAGGTGTACATTTTCCAGACACCCCTCATCTCAGGATGCATCAGACAATTTAAGGTGGGTCATAGTTTCACTGGCAGTACTTTCTTTCATTTCCTGATAGAACAAAAAGTAGCGATGCATCTTACAAGTAGCATCTCAGATTTGATGAAATAGTACTGTACATTATGACGATGTGACAGACGTTCTTATTGGTAATTGTCTTTGCTCACATGAATTACTAGTGAGGCCAAATGGTGTTTTCATATGTGTATTGTCATTGTTTCTTCTTTTAGGAGTTGCCTGTGAATAGAGGTATTTGTCTTTTCCTTATTAATTTGAAAAATTAAATTTTGTGTTTTTGCTTTTATGCATTTATTTTTCCAGGTCAAAGTTTGACTTGCTGTTTTGTCACAAATGCCCTTTGGCATTTTGGTTTACTTTCTTTTAGGTTACAGATTACTTTGACATCTGTACAATTTTGGGTCTTGTCAACCAGCAGGCTGGTAGATCTTCATTTATACAACTCCCTCTTCTTTAGCTCAGTAAAGTTTTGGAGATATTTCATGAGGCCCTGCATATTTCTTAAATTTATTCTTCAGTTTTACTGGCTTTCTTTGCTACTATGAATAGGATCTTTTCTCATCTTACTTTGTAGCCAGTTACTATTGGTGCATAGGAAAGTTGCCCATGTTTATAATTTACATAACAGTGAAACCCCACCCATTTTAAGAGCATAGTTCGGAGAATTTAACAGATGTTTGCAGTTGCCTGATCACTACCACACTTGATAGACGGTGCACCGTCATCACCCCAGAGGTTCCCTTGCACCCCAGCGCAGATGATCCCGTTCCCCATGCCCGGCTCGTGCTGACCACTTACTTACTTTCTGCCCCTATAATACTGCCCTTTGCAGAATGTCCTAGAGATCACACAACATGTGGTCTTTTTGGGGACTCGTTTCTTTCACTTAATTCATGCTTTTGAGACGTATCCATGTTGTCCCATGTATCAGTAGCTTGTTCGTTTATTGCTAAATAGCATCTCTTTGTGTGGACATCTAACCATAAAAAAAATCCTCTAATCAGGGAGTGGATGTTTGGGTTGTTTCCATTTCTTGACTATTATGAATAAAGCTGCTATGAACGTTCACAAAGTCTTTGGTGGACATATATTTTCATTTCTCCTGGTCGAATACAGAGGAGTTGAATTACTGGGTTGTATGGTGTGTTTAACTTTATATGAAACTAGAAAGTTGAAAATGTTATTTTTCTATGTGACTGGCCACTTTACTGAATGTTTTTTGGTTCTCATTTTTAAAAGTCAAATAGTCTTAGATATTTTTGGATAGAAAATCATAATAAATTTGAAATCCTTTCCTTTTCAGTCTTTTAAAAAAAAAGGTTTATTTATTTAGAGCAGGGGAGGGGCAGAGAGAAAGGGAGAGAAAGAATCCCAAACAGGCTCCACACTGACAGTGTGGAGCCCGATGTGAGGGTCAGACCCATGAACAGTGAGATCATGACCTGAACAGAAACCAAGAACTGGATGCCTAAACGACTGAGCCACCCAGGCACCCCTCCCCTTTCAGTATTTATATCTCATTTCTCACTAAACTGAAATGTAAAGGCTAAAAAGATGCCTTTTCTCTGCTTAGAGTTACAGTAACCTATGATTGTGGGGGGTGTGTGTGTGTGTGTGTGTGTGTGTGTGTATTTTCTCTCCCTAAGAAAAGAAAGGTGATAAAATGCAGGGAATAATCATAATGAAGGAAATGATATCCTATTTCTTAAGTGCTCATTGCTGCTAAATGGGTCATTTAATTCCTAAAGGAGTTTAGGGAAGGTGTTTGATCTCTCTGAAGCCAAAAGACCTCATAAGCAGACCAGAGACAAAAACTACCCTTGAGAATGTTTTCTCCCCTCTGCTCAGGTGGCACTAGGAATTGTGCTTGGTGCTGTTTTTCTAGAACAGAATGAGCCTGTGCTACGCTCTTCATTTGTGATCTTGTGCCGCTTCCGATATGAGTGAGTTTGAACAAAACTATAACTTCCCTGGATAAGTCTTAAATTTTGGCCCCATCTTATACCCCATAATCCAATTGCAATCCAGTTGTCCGTGTGCAGGCCATGGAAAGCACATATAGAAAGCAGACTGATTTTTTAAAATATATTTTTAATGTTTATTTTTGAGAGAGGGAGAGACAGAACATGAGTGGGAGAGGGGCAGAGAGAGGGAGTCAAGAATTTGAAGCAGGCTCCAGGCTCTGAGCTGCCAGCATAGAGCGCGAGGCGCAGAACCCACGAACCGTGAGATCATGACCTGAGCTGAAGTTGGACACTTAACCCACTGGGCCACCCAGGCGCCCCGAAAGCAGGCTGGTTCTTAATTATTGCTGTCGTTTGGATCTCTGGGGTATTCCTACTAGATGTCTCCTTGGTTTGTCGGTGCATCTGTAGCAGTGCCCTGGATCGAGGGCCCGTGGCGACTGCAGCTGCTGACTGGGCGCACTTTTCCTTGTTTCATAACCATTTCAGGAATTTTCTCCTTAAATCCCTGCGTGCCTCACCTCTTGCCAGTTACCACAATACCACTTAGACCCCAGAGGTGAAAGCCGGAACATTTCTCACGTGTTAAGAGGTGTCACTCACCCTCTGCGTGACCCGACAGATGATCTCAACCAACAGAATGGGAGGTAGACAGTGGGAGCTCTTGTCCTTTGGACAGAAAAGACGCAAAGTCTACATCTCTTGTTCTGTCGAATTTTTAAGTGTAAGGGTTTATAGATTTGCCACCATAAATAATGGGTTTGACTTCTCAAATTCTCTTTTTAGCCCTGATTCGCTTTTCTAGCAGAGATGTTGTAGATGAACAACGACCTCAGGTTCAGGTAGTAGCATGAACCTGAGGGACTGGGCTCTAATTCTGTTGTACATTTGATTTGTCATCAATTAGTGCTTTTGTGCCTTCTTTTTCTCCTCACTAACTGGGTATCTGCCACTTAAGAGCATTTCAAAATGATGGGACTGAGCCAACTTTTCCAGACTCTAGATTTGGCAACTTGCTCCAAAAACCCAGTCTGCATTTCTCCTGAATAGGGCAGACTCTCTCATTAGCCAGGTATTTTTGTGCAAGGATCCCCTGCTCGCCTTCTAAGGAACTGCTCTTGTACCTTTGTGAAGCCTTTCCTCATCCCCCCAGACAGAGTGCAGGATTCCTACCTCTGTGTTCGCACAGAATGAAGTCTAAACCTGTATTCAGGTCTTGTTGCATTGTTTTTTTCCCTTAACTGGGCTGGAAGCTCCTGGGACACAGTTGAGGATGTTTTTGTGTAACCAGCATATGGTGCTCAGTAGGTGCTCAGCATTTAGGTGTTCGTGGAGTTGGTGCTTGCAGCAGACTAAATTGTAAATACATCCAGTTTTCCCTCATGACTTCTATCATAAATTCATAATCCTCTGGGGCTTAAAATATTAATTTAGGGATTATAAGAAGGGGATAAAAAGTATTAACAGTACTCAAAATGTTACCAATTTTTGTGTTTTTTTGAAGTACATAAATAATAAGTGCCTGTGTTACAGGCTTCCCAGTATTGCCAGTGAGATCTCTTGGCATAGTTTGTCGATATTCTACATAGAGTGGCTTTTTTTGTTTTTTTTTTTTTTTTAATTTAGAGGGAGAGAAAGGACATAAGCTGGGGAGAGGGGCAGAGGGAGAGAGAGAGAAAATCTGAAGCAGGCCCCACACTTAGCACGGAGCCTCACACAGGCCTCAATCCCATGACCCTAGGATCATGACCTGAGTCGAAATCAAGAGTCAGATGCTCAACTGACTGAGCTGACCAGGTGCCCCATAAAGTGCCTTTTCAAAGTAATGGTTTGGGGCGCCTGGGTGGCTCAGTCGGTTGGGCGTCCGACTTCGGCTAGCTCAGAGCCTGGAGCCTGTCTTCAGATTCTGTGTCTCCCTCTCTTGTCTGACCCTCCCCTGCTCACGCTGTCTCTCTCTCTCAAAAATAAATAAAAAACATAAAAAAAAAGAAAATAAAAGTAATGGCTTTGCTTAAGTTTTTGTTAGCTTCAAAAAAACCCTTTTAGATTTTTCATACAAAGAAATATTTAGCTTCTCTTTCCTCTGTCATGTTTAAACCTTCCTCTTTGTAGACAGTCTGCTGGTATGTTTTCTTCTCATGTTGGACAGGAGGGAGGCTGCAGGAGGCTGGGGATCAGTGTCCACTCCTGGTGGGGCGGGCACCTGCCTCCACGTCTGGGACGTGAGTTGTCCAGCAACCAGCGAAGAAGGTCTGACGACAATACCCATGTGTGCCTGCATCGACTGGTCTGCTCCTAATCTCGTGTCTTGTTTGTGCAGCTGACAGCTGGGTACCCCATTAGGATGACCAGTGCACCAGAGGCATTGTGTTTGGCCAAGTGCTAATCACACAGGCATTCCCAATGCCAGTATCAGGGCAAAGACTCCTGTAAGACCCCTACCTTGTTTTATCAAGAAGAGCTGGCTCTTGAAGTGCATTTGTGATTCAGTTCATAAACTCTTTAAAAAACACAGAAACCCGTTGGCTTTAGTAGAGTGGATTTAGGGTGGACTTTGGCGTTAGACGAATCTGAGCTTAAATTGAATTCTAGCTTTACTGCTTATAAACTGTGATCACCAGCATAGGACACCTGTATTTGCACATTTCTTGAAAATTTCGAAAAAAAAAAATTTCGAGGTCTGTGAGGCAGCCCAGTACTTTTCAAATGCAAAATAATTCTGTATATATAGTGAGATAAGTATTAAGTCTTCTGCCTGTGTTGTGGTGCCAAAATTAATTTATCAAGGCAAAGACTTGCTTGGTTATTTGTTTTTTCTTTGAGTAAATATAAAACTGATTGAGCCCTGCATCAGGCTCTGTACTGAGAGCATGGAGCCTGCTTGGGGTTCTCTCTCTCCCTCTCTCTCTCTGCCCCTCCCCCTTCTTTGTCTCTCAAAATAAACATTTAAAAAGATAAAACTGGTTTAGTGAGGCATAATTTATATACACTAAAGTCTAGCTTTTTTTTAGCTGTATAGTCTGGCTGTTGGGAACGGGTATTATGCATGGCCCTGTGTGTTATTTCCTTTTTTTTTTTTTTTGATTGAGTTTTTTTTTTTTTTTAATGATTCTCTTTTTGTCCCCTCTAGTAGTTTATCAGTTGTATCTCCTTCTAACCTATTTTAGTGATTTCCCACAGCTTACAGTATACAGCTTTAACTTAGTCTGCCTTCAAGTGTTCTGTTTCATCTCTGGTAAAAGAACCTTGTAAGAATTCTTAATGCTGTTGTCATAATACTGTATTTTACATGTTATACCCCCATAATACATTGTTACTATTTTTACTTTAGACACTAAATTACCTTATAGAGGGTGTTGTCAAATTGAACCTCATGCAGCCTCAGAAATATTTGTATCTGTGAGGTACAGTGTGGTAGCCACCAACCACGTGTGATTCTTGAGTATCTGAAAAGTGGCTGGTTGTAACTTTCAACTGAGTTTTAAAATTTATTTTAACCGATTTTATACTTTCTTCTTTTGGGAACTCTCAGTTTCTTGCACAGATCTAGGTTTCTTTGTCACATTATCGTTTTTCTTTCTTTCTCTTTTATCTATATGAGATGAGGGATTCTAAGCTTCTTGTGTTACACCATTTGACCAAGCCATTCTACTTTTAGGAATTTACTCTATAAAAATACTTGCAAACGTGTGCAGAGAGTATTTAGGAGGATCTTGGTTACCTTCTTTCTTAAAATAACAGGAATCTGGAAATCACTTGAATATCTATCAAGTGTAAATTAGAGTTGGTCCGTCCATGTAGAAGAATACTTGTCAGTATTTATAACAAAGCCGTGTATATCAATGTGAGCAAAATAGCCATCGCTAACTGTTAAATGGAAAAAGCAAGTGATTGTGTATTATATGTGAAACATGCTTTCATTTTCTGTCAAAAGATGTGTTTTAAGAATATATGTGCAGGGGCGCCTGCCTGGGTGGCTCAGTTGGTTAAGCGTCCTACTCTGGCCCAGGTCATGATCTTGCAGTTCGCAGTTCAAGCCCCGCATTGGGCTCCTGTTGTCAGCACGGAGCCCACTTCAGATTCTTTGTCTCCCCCTGTCTGCCTCTCTCCCTTCCTCCTCCCCCCTCCCCGCCAAATAAATAAACATTTAAAAAAAGAGTACCTGTCCATAAAGCTGATGTTAAATGCTTTAAAGGATGTACATAAATCTATAGAAAGTGCTTGTCATTAGGGTGGGGTTAGAGAAACTTTGAGTTTCATATTAAAAAAGTTTAGGGATGCCTGGGTGGCTCAGTTGGCTAAGTGTCCGATTTCGGCTCAGGTCATGATCTCGCGGTCTGTAAGTTCGAGCCCCGAATGGGGTTCTGTGGTGGCAGCCCAGAGCCTGGAGCCTGTTTTCATATTCTGTGTCTCCCTCTCTCTCTGCCCCTCCCCCGCTCATGCTCTATCTCTATCTCAAAAATAAATAAACCAAAAAAAATTTTTAAAAATTTTAAATATTAAAATTTTCTGTCAGCACAGAGCCGATGGGGGCTTGAACCCACAACCCAGGAGATCATAACCTGAGCCAAAGTCACATGCTTAACTGACTGAACCACCCAGGCGCCCCTAGTTTTATATACTTTTTGTTTCATTTTATGCCCCAAGTTTTATATACTTTTTGTTTCATTTTAATTTTTTTTTTTACAACAGACAGGTGTTACTTTTATTAGCAAAAAGAAACTTAATTTAAAAAAATTATATGAGTTATCCTAATTGGTGGGAATGTGTGTTAAAGGCATGAAAGTGAGGAAAAGTGAATGCAAATTAACTCTGATGATATACTGGGTGTGGATTGGATGTAAACTTGTCTTGATATGAGAGTGTCACATTCTATACATTTTTCATTTCTTTCTTTAAATTTTTTTTATTAAAATTTTTTTAATGTTTATTTTTGAGAGAGAGAGAGAGAAAGAGACAGAACATGAGCAGGGGAGGGACAGAGAGAGGGAGACAGAGAGTCTGAAGCAGGCTCCAGGCTCTGAGCTGTCAGCATAGAGCCCGACGCGGGGCTCAAACTCAAATAGCGAGATTATGACCTGAGCCAAAGTCAGACACTTAACTGACTGACCCACCCAGGGGCCCATATACATTTTTCATTTCTTAAACTGCTTAAATTATAAATCATAGTATTCAAAGACTTTGTTTTCCCCACAAATAGAAAAACTCTTACAGACCTTCAAATCCCAAAAGTGAAAAAAGAAAAAAAAATGTTTCTGTTACCTTCCCTGCCCCCCCCCCAGCCTATTTAACTGAAGAAAGAATCCATTTTTCACCAAAAGTGCAACTGTAGAGTCAGTTCAACCACCAGAAGAAACAGGTGCAGAGACTTAATTCTGCTGACTCAGTGATGGTAAACAAATATACAAAGTAAATGTTTGCATACGTTAGTTCACAGTTCACAGTCGGGGGAGTGTGTCTAGGGAGATGACCTCTTACCTGCTGATGACAGATGCTCCTTCCTCCTGGTCAGCTCCAGCCTCGATTTAACCTCCTCTTGAAGGTCACCTGGAGGCTGTGTGGATTTTTTTTAACTCGTCTGGGGGTCTACTTCTGTTTAGAAGAGAGCATAAAATGCAGCTGTCGGGGATGCACAGAGTTGTTCCAGAGCAGGCAATTAACCTTGAAATGGAGCTGCCTGTGTAGGATGACTCAGTTGAGCCAGAACTATCTTAATTTGATAACTATCCTAATATGAACCAGAAGTCTTGGGTTTGACCCAGAACCATCGTGGTCTGCAGTGGAGTTGTGTGTATAATGCTGTCAGAATATGTTCATTGTTAGAAGCCTGGAGAAGGGAAGTGACTTGCTTGGCCAACACAAAAATAGCCATAGTACAAGAAGGATTTTAAAAATTAGCATTTTACTATACTTGTGAAATAAGGTTGGTTATGGATTTTATTTCAATGTTTCATAAATTCATTAAAAAAAACCTACACTCAGCAGGAGCTCATGTTTCTAAATTTTTTTAAATGTTTTATTAATTTTTGAGAGAGAGAGAGACAGCGTGAGCAGGGGAGGGTCAGAGAGAGAGGGAGGCACAGAATCTGAAGACAGGCTCTAGGCTCTGGGCTAGCTGTCAGCACGGAGCCCGATGCGGGGCTCGAACCCACGAACCGTGAGATCATGACCTGAGCCGAAGTCGGTGCTTAACCGACCGAGCAACCCAGGCGCTCCTCATGTTTCTAACTTGTAATGCATTTTTTTCTCTACCCTCCCTGCTGTCTATTATTCTGATGGTTTTAAAGCTGTCATTTCAGTTCTTAAAACTCTTTTTCCTAAGAGCTGAGCATCAGGAAGTTGTCTAATTCTGTCTCATATGATGATTTCCAGTTTAATTGTATAAAAGATAAGGAAATTGAATAGTGAAGTTTCATCTGCTTTGGTATAATAAAGAATCTTTCCTGCATGTAAAGAACATTGAAATGTCTGGAAAAGTAAGTCCTTTCTTTCTTTGAATTACATGTAAATGAAAAAGTTGGCCTGGACAAGGATATGTTTTACTAGGCTTTTTTGAAATTCTGATTGCTCTTACAAGTGGGAGTCTTTTATTTTTATTTTTCATTGTAGAGAGAGAGAAAGAGCATGAGCACAAGCAGGGGAGGGGCAGAAAGAGAAGGAGAGAGAGAATCCCAAGCAGGCTCCATGCTGTCAGCACGGAGCCCATCTTGGGGCTCGATCTCATGACCATGAGATCATGACTTGGGCTTAAATCAAAAGTCAGACACATAACTAACTGAATCACCCAGGCACCCCATGTGGGAGTCTTTTAAAGCTAAGTGTTTTGATATGAATTATTTATTCTAAAGAGTGATACTCACCTTTTTCTTGGATCTCATGGAAGTGTTATTGGACATATGATCTGTTTCACTAAAAGGTAAAATTGTTGCTCTAGACTAGGGAGAAGAGAAGGAAAATTAAACGTACTCAAGGAGTAGAAAGAAGGACATTTGTAGTCATAGATCAAAATGAGAAAATCAAGTGTGCTTTTTTCAGACAAAATATTTATGGGGTATTGTCTGTTAGAACTATTTAATACTTAATTTAAAACTTGAGGATCCTGTTGTTTTGGTTCCATGATGAGATGTAGATGAAATTTCCAGTTGCCCATCACAGACCATTCAGGTACATTCCTACCCATTCCTAGAACAGAGCCTCCTTATCTGTTGCTGGGAAATGCCTCCTGTGCTTTGAGAGGCAGCAGCAGGAAGTGGAAAGTACACCCCACTTGTTAACAGTCATGGGATGGAGGGCTGGATGCTGCCACGTGACATTGGAGTTCTGCCATTACGTCACATTTAACACCTGCCCTACCCGTGTTGTGGTGGTTTGTAAGGGTCTTGAGGTGAATGATGCTTTATAAATGTAAAGTATTATTCCATTAGGGAAGGAAGGAGTAAAATTGGAGAGCACCAACTATTTGAAGGAAACTAAAAAAGGCTTGCTTTCCCTTTCGGCCAAGGCTTTATAGTGTGGACTTGGGAATAGAAAGTGAAAGGAATGTGCAGGTGTTCCCGACAGGATGGGGTAGAGCAGTGAAGATGGCCACTTTAGAGATCTGGACGCTTTGATCTTAGAGTACCACTAATTTGTACTTAGCCCACATCCAAGTAAATTACTGGGCAGTTGTCATAAGAATAGAGGAGCATCTTGTAACAGTTTTCTGGTAGCTTCCAGTCTGGCACGTGGGTCATTAGAATTGACATGTGCAGTTGTGGAGTTGCTATAAACTGCTGAACATTTTAAGCCTGGTGATGGATTAGACCACGGTAACAGCTGTAGCAACTGTGTGTGATCTTTCACTTATGCTCCCTTTGTCAGTCTGTGTGTTTGGTCTCTTAGTTTTCCCTCCTCACCTAACCCATGCACTAGCCACGTGCACCAAGAGAGGACTCAGCAAGGATTAACCTATAGGTGAGTGATGTAGGCAGAGGATGAAGAGTGAGGAGTATTAAGGCAGTGCCTGAAGTTAATTGCTTCTCCTTAGTTGTTAATTTTTCCTTTCCTCCAATACTTTTTTTTTTTAAACAAATAAAAAACCCCACTGTCCCTTATTGTGGATAATTTTAAACATACAAAAGTGAAGAAAACATTATAATGAACTGTCAGATGCCCATAACCCAGCTTTAAACAACTGTCTACTTATTGGCCGTTCTTGTCAGTTTCTATAAAAAAAACTTCTTGGATTGTGTTGAATCTGTAGCTCCTTTTGGGGAGAATTACCATCTTAACAACACTGAGTCCTCCCAGGAGCACAGTATCTATCTCCTTCTACTTACTTAGGTATTATTTAACAACTCAATATTTTCAATGTATTTTAGTATTTTTTAATACTTTTCAGTGTACAGTCTTGCACTTCTTTCATTAGATTTATTCCTAAGTATTTATTAATTTTGATGCTGTTGTAAATGGAATTGTTTCTTAATTTCATTTTTGGACTGTTCATTGCCTGTATATAGAAATACAGTTGATTTTTGGATATTGATTTTATATCCTGTGAACTTGCCTAACTCATGTATTATACTAGACTTTTGGGGGGTAGACTCCTTAGGGTTTTCTGTATACAGGATCATGTCTTCTGTGAGTAAAGAAGTTTTACTTCTTCCTTTCCTATCTGTACATTTAAAATTTTCTTTTCCTATCATATTATAGTGGCTAGGAACTCGAGTATAGTATTGACTGGAAGTGAACAAGTGGACATCCTTGCCTTGTTCCTGATCAGAGAATGAGCTTTTGGTCTTACTGATTGTATTTTTTTCTAATTCATTAATTTCTACTCTAGTATTTATTATCGCCTTCCTTCTGCTTGTTGGGTTTAGTTTACTCTTCTTTTTCTAGTTTCTCAAGTTGGAAGTTCATATTATTGACTTGAGATTTTTCTTTTTCTCCTCTAGGCTTTTAAAGTTATAAATTTCCCTCACAGCACTTTCCAAAGGTGTATTCTGTAATTTTGATCTGCTGTGTGTTTTTATTTCCATTGAGTTTGAAGTAGTTTCTAAGTTCCCTTGTGATTTCAATCTCTTTGACTCTTGAATTATTTAGGCATGTTTTCTCATTTCCAAGTATTTGAGGATCCCCCGTTTTCTCTGTGTTCTTGATTTCCAGTTTACATCCACTGTGGTAGAGAATATGCTTTAAATTATTTTAGTCCTTTTAAATATATTGACACTTGTTTTTTGGCCTAGCCTATTGTCTGTCCTGGAGAATGTTACGTGTATTCTGCTCCTGCTCCTGACAGTGTTCTCAAGATGTCAGTTAGGTCAAGTGATTGACAGTGTTGTTCAAGCCTTGTGTATCCTTGCTGATTTTCTCCTTGTTGTTCCATGAGTTACTGAGAGTGGGGTATTCAAGTCTCCAAATATTATTTTGAGTTGTCTGTTTCTCCCTTCAGTTCTGTCAGTTTTTGCTTTGTGTATTTTGATATTGTATTGTTAAGTGCTTATGTGTATTTAATT
Source organism: Cryptoprocta ferox (assembly GCA_028646485.1). Classification (NCBI taxonomy): domain Eukaryota; kingdom Metazoa; phylum Chordata; class Mammalia; order Carnivora; family Eupleridae; genus Cryptoprocta; species Cryptoprocta ferox. Next base: position 3,086,999 of record CM053564.1, on the reverse strand, counting down.
GTCGTATCTTCCTGATGAATTATAATTATAAAACTTTTCTGTTTTTCTCTGGTAACTTTTTTTTATCTTAAAGTTTATTTAGTCTGATATCAGTATAGATACTGTAATTTTCTTATGTTTTATGTGCACATAGTACATCTTTTTCTTGTTTGTGTCTTTTATGCACAGTATGTGGTTGGACATTGTTCTTATTTTTTATCTAGTTTGATAGTCTTTGCCTTTTATTGGAGTGTTTAATCCACTTAAATTTAATTATTGATATGGTTGTATTACATCTACTATTTTGCTCTTTATTTTCTGACTCATGTCTTCTTTGGTTCTTTGTTGCTCACTGTTGCTTCTCACTGTCTTTTGTGTTTAATAGAGGTTTTATAATGTTCTATGTTAATTCATTTGTTGAGTTCTTACATTTTTTCTTGAGTTATACTTTTAGTGGTTAGAGGTTGCAGTATGTATCTCATCATGGTCTACTTTAGATTAATACCGACTCATTTCCAATAAAATATAGAAACTTTTCTCTGTTAAATCTCTTGGTTCATTTAGTGCACAATAATATTAAATACAAAGATGCTATTTTGCGTTATAACTACGTTTTAACCAGTGAAGTGTACTTTTCCAAAAACGGGGCATATGCTCTTTTGATTCTGTCAGCTCCCACCTAGTACATCTCTGTTCTGAAGAGTTATGATTGATGCTCTTTTGAAGTCAAAGTTAGCAGCTTTAGGACTTAAAAAAAAAGACATTATTTATTTTGAATAAATATCTTCCTTACCTGCCTGGAAAATGTCTTTCTTTCTTTTAGACAAGTAGCTTATATATATATAGAGAGAGAGACAATCAAATGTAAAATATCTTCCCACTCTACAGAGTGAACTCTGTAGATAGGTGAACTCCGTCCTGGCATTGCCAGGATCAGAATATTATGAAGAGCCAGAATACTGCATCAAAGACCAAAAAAAAGGTTTCTCTTTTCCTCCCTCCTTTGTGGTATTATTATCATATATATTACATCTTCATATCTTATGAGTCCCAAAATAAAGGCATATATATATATATATATATAACTATATATATATATAGTTAATGTTTTATGTACTTTTAAATCAGTTACCTGTAGAAAAGAGACGAAAGTATTTATAACTTTCTTTTATATTTGCCTATATAATAACTGTTACTAGTGCTCTTTATTTTTTGGTGGATTCAGGTTCCCATCTGGTGTCTTTTGCTGTTAGCCTGAAGGGCATCTTTTCGTATTCCTGGTAAAGCAGCTCCACTAGCAACAGATGATGTCAGTCTCTATTTATCCAGAGATGTCTACCTCTACTTACCTTTTGTCCTGGCCATCCTTCCTTCAAGGCCTTTTTAAAAAACATTTATTTTTGAGAGAGAGAGAGAGAGCACAAGCCGGGGGGGTGGGGTGGGTGGGCGAAGGGGGGATGGGTAGAGGCAGAGGGGGACACAGAATCTGAAGCAGGCTCCAGGCTCTGAGTTGTCAGCAGAGAGCCCAGTGCGGGGCTTGAACTCATGAACGGCGAGATTATGATCTGGGCCGAAGTCGGACGCTTAATCGACTGAGCCACCCGGGCTCCCCTCTACTTAACTTTTGAAATACAGTTTTGTTGAATCTAGAATTCTTGGTTAACCATTTTTTTCTTGTAGCACGTTGAACATGTCTTGTCACTGCTTTCTGGTTTTTATCATTTCAAATGTAAAGTCAACTGTTGATCTTACTGTGGTTCCCCTTTATATGATGAGTCACTTTTCTCTTCATTTACTTGAGATTATCTCTTTGTGCTTGGCTTTCAACAGTTTGACTATGAGGGGTCCAGCAGTTCTCTGGGTTAATCTTCCTTGGAGTTTGTTGAACTTACTTTGAGTTTATTGGATGTGAAGATGAATTTTTTAAAATCAAATTTGGAAAGTGTTGGCCGTTGTTTTTTTCAAATACTTTTCTGCTTCTTTCTCTCTTCTCCTTTTGACTTCCTTTATGTACATGTTGGTATTCTTGATGGTATCATGTCTCTGAAATCTGTGCATTTTTCTTTATTCTTTTTTATTTCTTCATCAGGTTGGATAATTTCAAGTTTACAGATTCTTCTGATGTCTCGGGTCTGCTGTTGAGCCCCTATAGTGAATTTTTCATTAGTTATTATACTTTTGAACTGTGGAATTTCCATTCATTTTTATAATTTTAATCTACTGATAGTCTCTTTTTGATATGTCATTGTCATCATACTTTCTTTTTATTTGTTAAACATGGATTCTTTCAGTTCCTTGACTATATTTATAATAGCTATTGTTCATCTTTGTTAAGTCCAGTACCTGGGCCCCTGTAGAGTTTGTATTGATGGCTCTTTTTCCTGAGTATAGTTCCTAATACTTTTTTGTTTCTTTATGTGTTTCACATTGTATGTTTTAAACTGGATGTTACAGTTCATATACTGTAGCAACTCTGGATTCTGACCACCGTTGGCAAAATCCAGGTTTGTTGTTGTTGGTTTTTGTTGATGACTTGTGTGGATTAATTCTGCAGAGTCGGTCTTCCCAGTGGTGTGCAACTGATCCCACTCATTTTTTCCCCTTGTTTTTATATTTAAGCCCAGTATTCTAAGTGTCACCCTGGATGAATATAGCTTACTGATTCGCTAGTGATTGTTTAGAGGACTCCTTAAACACTGTAAGCCACTTCATCATTTCTCAGAGGATACGTGTTTAGGTTGAGGAACATATTCAGAGTTCAAGTTATTTACAGGTATCTCTTGGCTTACTTTCTGCCAGACCTTCTTATGTCTCCCGTGCATGTGCTGGGTTTCACTTCAGCCAGGTTGAGTTGGTAACCAGGGCCCTCTCCAGTCTCTCCTGCAGATGTGCACCCTTCCAGGATTCCAGGGACATGTGGCAGCTTATCACTATCGTTCTCTTCTTCTTTGCATCTACCTCTCAGTTTTTTTACTTACCTGCTAGTTTGTTGCTTGCCTCAGGCGGTGTTACAGCCTAAAGCTAGCGAAGATGTTGGTCTATAATTGGCCACGGTGGCTGATGTTTATGACCGTGCCCCTGGGCTTCTCTGGTTCTCATCAAGTTAGCCCATCTCTCAGAGGAGCCACCAGTTGTCAAGGCTTGTCCTACCCTGGTGGATCTACCACCACAGTAAGGGAACAAGCTGGGCTGAGGGGTGGGAGCACCCCAGGCTAGCATGTCACAGACTGCCATTGTTCTATGCAGTTCTTCTTGAATAAATACTTCTCAATATGTTGTATGGCTCTGGTTGATTTCCAGCCCTGAAATGGTTGTTTTTGACATATTTGTCTGTTTTTAACATTGCTTTTTGAGGGAAGTTTTGTGAAGCTTCTCACTATTCCAGAAATTCTGCACCTTCCTCCAAGCCTTCATTTTTGTGGGTATTTTTCAGCTTTCTAAGTAGTGTAAATAAGCTTGTTGTAGAAATTTACCAGTATGAAATGGAGAACATGGAAATGAAAAGCACTTATGTCCTTTAAAGATAGCCTCTGCTAATAGGTTAGTGGATTGCTTGAAAGCCTTAAGTTTAATCATTGCATTTTTGGTTGTATCCTCTCCCCACATAATTCCCTTACCCCTTACCACAACAGTTTCTAATTCAGAGACTTCTTTTAGCTCCCCAATTCAAGGAGACAAACTTAATTAGCAATAATCCGTTTGACTGAAAGCCCAGGGCCCCTTTCCTGGTAAGGCTAGAACACTAAGGCTGGTGTGAGTCTTACCCTTGAAGGACGCCCAGTCAGGCCACACCTGTCACAGCATTGTGCCTGTGTAGTCTCCTCTGCACAGTGTTCTCGTTCCCTGGCCCTTTATCCTACTCACAGCACATCCTTTCCCAGGCTCTCCAGGCAAGTGCCTCATCTGTCATTTCCCCCCATGATGTCACTTTGGCTTGACTGCATTTTAGAGAGTTCTCTGAAGGGAGAGGCAGTGTAGTATAAGGTTAAGGGCATGAGCTTGGCGTCATATTGTTTGGGGTTCAAATTTTAGCTCTCTTTGTTCTAAGCCTTTGGGACCTTGGTTTTGGTGGGCCTTGGTTTTTTCATCTCTCCAGCAGGGCTGGTAGTGGTCCGTGCTGTACCGGCCTGCAATAAGGATGTGATGGGACACCCTGTGTAATGTCTAGAACCGTGCTTGGTACTTTGGAGCCCACGGTAAATGCTTTCCTCTGTTGTCGGTGTCCTCATGCTCTCGATTCCATCATCATTATTACCCTTAGCAGTGACATTTCACATGGGAGAGAAAATTTTGAGTGGGACCTCTTCCGTGCTTACAGAAGCTTTGGTGTAATTATCTCCACTGAGTGGGGTCAGGACTTTGCTGCCGGGCACGGGGGTGGTACTCGCTGGGAGATGGTAGGCTGGGAAGAGGGGCTGATGTTTGGAAGAAAACAGAACAGGGCAGCGGCTGGGCAGACACAGGAGAAGACAAGCTGAGATGGTGGAGTGACTGCTAAAGGGTGCGGAGGATCTTTTTGGGATGTTGGAAATGTTGTAAATCGATTGTGCCAGTGGTAGCACAACTCCTTAAATACACTGAAATTTAAATATACTGAAAGTCCCTGGATTGTGCACGTCCAGCGGGCATGTTGTATGCTATGTGAATTCCGTCTCAGTAGTGGTAGCATTAAAAAATTGTGGAAAGGAAATGAAGAGGGGTTGATCTTTCCGGTTGCGCTTACTGATGATCTTTATTTTCTTTTTATTACACTACGCTTTTGGCTCTTTCAGGCATTTCCAGCAAAAAAAAAAAAAAAAAAGTGTTGCTTTTGAAACAACAAAGTAAATATCAGTTAAAAAAAAAAGAATTATTGTATCTGTCAAAACCTACCTCAGACATAAAATAGTAGCAGAGTGAGACTGAGGTGGGTTTCCCGGCTGTGGGTTTCCTGGAAGAACCGAGTACCCGGTCAGAGCTCCTCGGGGATAGCCGCGTGTCGGCACCAGGTGTGGCCCTTGCAGGAGAGCTTCGGCGGTTTGCACTGGTCGGGCCCAGGGCCTGCATCGGGAGGTGGGTGCTCTGGTGAGAGGCAGCTTCGGGAGGGCATGGGTGCGGTGCGTGTGGCCGGCTTGTCCATGGGAGCCGATGCTGAAAATGCACGCGGAGAAGCCTGCGCATCTCTGGTCCTCATCGCACTCAGATACATGGCAGAGCGTGAATCAAATACACTGATGCGGAGACGAGTTGGACTCCGGGTCCTAGGGTGCCTCTTGGGGCTCCCAGGAGACCGAGTTTGAGGTCAGAATTCTGCTTTTCACCGTGAGGGCTGGTTTTGACTCATGCGGGGACTGCTGCCCCTTTCAATTTTGCTTTGTGGCCACAGAACTTTCGTGCAGGCAGGAAGATGGCTATGCCTGAAGCATCTATTCTCTAACTGTTTTGAGACCTAATGATGAGGAAATTATTCAAGAATGCACGGATTCTTCCTGAAGACAACCTCTGAGGGGCAAATAAATAAGTAAGTTGGGCAGTAGTCCATCTCTGGTGGAACTTGACCTGCTGCTCCCTGTTTGCTGCAGACTCTCACATTCCCAAGCCCTGACTGGGTGCTCCCTGTCTGTGTTTCAAGCACTGCTTGCTGTCAGGTTAGGAAGGTGGCTTCAAAGCCATTTGCCCCCTCCCCCCCCCCCCACCTCCAGCAAACCAGTCCTGGCCATTGTAGCTGTGGGGTTCGTTGCTCCTCAGGCATCTTTGATAAGGAGTTACTCAGGTTTAGGAAAAGACAGCTTGATTCTGCTAGGGAATTGTTCCTTCCCAAAAGCATTTCTAAATGCTTCTTCCCCTGTGAATTCTGAATAAAACTGGCTTTTTGAGTGTGGCCAACCCTTGTGTGGAAGAAAGGCTTTGCAGAGTTTGCCAGAACAGCCCTTGATCCTGTCCCCACTTGGTCTCCTGTCCCCTTCTGCCCTGTGTCCCCCCATTCCATTGGGACTCTGCTCTGTGCCTCTTTCTGACCTTCCAGAATTTCTGAGTAGTGGGTGTATCGTTGAGTTTTATTTACCTAAAATAGATTTTCATGATACACTGATGTAAAACCCTGAAACAAACTAAAACTTTTGAGAGTTGTTGTACATAGTACTGTATTGTTTTTTGTGACGTGATGACTTTTAAATACACCTTTAATTAGGGCCACACTTCATTAGCGCAGGGGCCTCACATGTCCAGCATCTTTAGCAAGAAGGACTGTCACATGGTCACACTGTGATCTAAGAGGTCCAGAGACACAGTCTGAGTGAATCTTGTTTCAGAATTGAGCCCTGTTAGGTCCTAGTCTTTACATCCTTTCACAGTTTGAGAAAGTCAGGCATTTTTAAAGTCCATTTCTGTTTTTGCATGCCGTAAACGTATGAACAAAACCTGAATGTTTGTGTGTGGTTGGGGGGAGAGGGTGGCATCGAATTCTGGAATCTCATATCGGTCAACAGTATCCCCATGTGTTTCCTGCAACCATTGTCTCTGCTATTTAAATTAGGTAATTCCGCAAGTATGCGCTCCGTGAATACTGTGTGCCAGGCAGGAGTCTCAGGTCTGTGGCTCCATCAGAGAACAAAACAGACACAAAGCTCTGCTTTTCTGAACCATGTATAATAGAAGGAGGGGGTTGAAAATCGACACATCTATTAGAAAAATATGTAGGGTGTCAGTGGTAAGTGCTTCGAGAAGGTTCAGCAGGGAAGGGCAGGGGCTTTGGGGTGGTGTGAGGTGAGGGCCGTGAAGAGGCCTGGCGGTTGTGGTTACAGTTGTAAATAAGGCGGTCAGAGAAATCCTTGTTCCCTTAGGTATTCCCTACGAGGGGGACCCTTTGCACACTCATAGGACGTGGCTTTATTACTGGGAAGGAGGAGTCGGTGAGCTCTCCGAAGCAAATAACTTTTGAAGTTGGCATTGGCAGGATGTTGTGCAATCGGGCTGTTGGCTGAGCCCCAGACCGCCGCATCTGAAGTGAACCACAACTTTGCAATCATTCCCCGTGC
>CM053564.1:2989658-3079504 GCA_028646485.1 Cryptoprocta ferox | reverse complement strand
TCTCCCTCTCTCTCTCCCTCCCTCCCTCTCCCTCCCTCTCTCTCCCTCTGTCTCCCTCTCTCTCCCTCTGTCTCCCTCTGTCTCCCTCTCTCTCCTTCCCTCTCCTTCCCTCTCCTTCCCTCTCTTTCCCTCTCTCCCTCCCTCTCCCTCCCTCTCTCCCTTCCTCCCTCCCTCTCTCCCTCCCTCTCCCTCTCTCTCTCTCTGTCTCCCTCCGTCTCTCTCTCTCTCTCTCTCTCCCTCTCTCTCTCCCTCTCTCTCCCTCCCTCCCTCTCTCTCTCAATGTTTATTTTTGAGAGTGCTAGAGAGTGGGGGAGGGGCAGAGAGAGGGGGAGAAAGAATCCCAAGCAGGCTTTGTGTTGCCAGCACAGAGCCGGGTGCAGGCTTGAACCCATGAACTGTGAGATCATGACCTGAGACAAAATCAAGAGTTGGACTCTTAAGCGACTGAGCCACCCAGGTGCCCTGCGTGCCTCTTAAATATCCTGTAAATTCCCGGATTTTTAGCCTCTATTCCCAGAAGTTTTTACTGTAGTTTATTTGTAACACATCAGAACGTCTGAAGCTATGCCATTTATATAGTAGGTTGTCCGTAATTTAAAAATCAGTTTGTCTCTTAAGAAAAAAATTCAGCGTGCACCTCTTGTTAGTCTCTGACATTCTCCACTGTTCCAGTGAGGATTCACAGCAGCTTAATGTTAAAGAAACGTATTTATGCAGTGTGCAGTTTAGGATGCTAAATCAGATTCATTTAGCTGAAATACGAATATGTTAAAGTGATTTTACTTTAATGAAGTTAACATGTTAAGTGAGATTTTACTGTAGCTGAAAACCCTACTTTAAATATTCTCTGAGTAGTGTATTCGTTTCCTAGGGCAGCTGTAATAAAATACCACAAACTGGGTGGCTGCAAACAACAGGAATTCATGCTCTCACAGATCTGGGGGCCAGAAGTTGAAGATCAAGGTGTTGGCAGGGCTGGTTCCTTCTGGAGGCTCTGAGGGGGAATCGGTCCCCTGCCTCTCCTCTGGCTTCCCGTGGCTGCGGGCAGTTCTTGCCAGTTTCTTAGGTTGTCGACTCATCCCTGTAATCTCTGCCTCTTCCTTTTTTACTTTGCCTTCTTGTGTGTGTCTTTGTGTATCCTTTTCTGTCTCTTGTAAGAATTTACGGCCCACCCTAATCCAGCATGATCTCATGTTGATCCTTAACTAATTACATCTGTAAAGACCTTCTTTCCAGATAAAGCCACATTCCGAGGTTCTGGATGAATATGAATTTCGGAGGAGACACTGTTCATCCTACAATAAGTAGCTTGCATTCAACATGTATTTGTTGAGCACCCACGATTTGAGTATTTACAAGGCAGTAAGTATGGCTTGGAGGTGGGATCCAGCGACAGATGACATAGCCTTTCTCTCCAGAGATTATGGTGCCCTGTTCCTCACCTTGGCATTGGTGATACAGCACCTTTTAGTATTTCAGGTAAGGAAGGCAACACGGACACACTTTTCTTTGTGGTGGTCTAGCCCAGCCAAGTAGCTTATTTGAAGAGCTGTGTCTGGTAGGTGTAACCACAACTGTGCAGTTGGGGTGTCTGGGGGTACCCACCAACCCTGTGTTGACCCTTCAGTCAGGTTCCCTAAATTGTTAACATTCTAGCACACTTGTCTCTTTCTCCACTTGTCTCTTTCTCCACACACACACTCACACACTCCCCCCGCTCCCGCCCAGAACCATTTGAGTATAGATTGCAAACAGTGTCCCTGAATACCTTGTGTGTATTTCTTAAAAACAAAGATGCCTTCCGGTGTAGCCACCATACACTGTTAGGAAATGAACATCGCCGTCATACACATCCTAATCCATCAGTCCCCTTTACATTTTGCCACTTGCCCAGGAGTGTTCTTTATGAGCCCAGGAGCCCTGCCAGGATTGCATGGTACATGAATTGTCTCCTTCAGTCTGGAACAGGTCCTTAGCATTTGTGTTTCCTGACCTCGACATTTTTGAAGAGAAGGGGCTGGTTACTTTGTAGAACGTCCTGCAGTTGGGCTCATCTGTGCCCCCCACGGTTAGATTCTGGTTATATGTTTTTTGGTAGGAGGGCTCACAGTTTTGATTTGCCCCATTTCTAGAGGTGCTAACTTTTGTCATTGGTTGAGTAGATGCCTATCAGATTTCTTCACTGCAGAATTAAAGAATGAGCATTTTGCATCTGTTAAGTATTTTGTGGGGAAGTATTTTGAGATTTTGTAAATATCCTGTCTCTCATTAAACTTTCACCCACTAGTTTTAGCATTCTTTGGTGATTCTTACCTGAATCAATTAGCGTGACGGCTGCCAAATGGTGATTTTCTCATTGCCTCATTTATTTTACACTTATTAGTTGGTCACCTACTGTTTCTTTCCTCTTTCTTCCCTCCCCCCTCCCTTCTCTGCTAGCAGTAGACTCACAGGTTCCCATCTTATTCATTGGGCTATAATCCATCACTATCATTATCCACTTTGATTCTCAGATTGTCCCATATTTGACCCGTGGGCCCCATTCAGTCTGGCTCTTGTGTACTTCTGTCTTGTGTGCATCATTCTTTGAGTACTTGCTTACTTTTTGGCCCAACACATGCAGATTTGTCTTGTGAACCTTCCTTGCCCCAGCCCTGGAACCGACCATTTCTCCAGTAAGCCCCGGTTCCCCTTAGTGGAGAATGGTTTTTAGAAACCAACATGGGAGTACTAGGTGTGTCCACTGCCACCGGGACATTGTGGCTACTAAGCCTCCTCGGTGGATTTCGTTAGGAAAGTAAATATATGTCCATGCTCCCCTCCACACACGAGTATGCACATATATGCATGTGTACACACATACATTTATAGTTTTCCATCCACCCACTTAGCTGTAAGAGCTGTGATGTGTTCACTCACAGTTCAGATCCCCTGGTTCGTGTTAGCTCTTCCCCTTTCCCTGCTTATACCTCTCTTCCCCAGTGATAAGAGTAACAGGTGGCTTCCATCTTCTGCAATATCTTCATTTATTTGATCAGTCCCCTTGTCTATGACCAGTCTTCTCACACATGGGCCATCTAGAGCTTGGCGCTTACCCCTGGCCCCAGGAGTGCCCCCTCCTACCTGTGCCCCTAGCAGTGGGCAGACTCCGGTGGCCCTGTGCCAGCAAACACTACGTGTACTTTAAAATCTATGTATTTGCTTTATTTGCCTTCAAATTAAAAGTCATCTCATCAGTCCAGGGGTAGTTTGTTTTTTATTTTTTAAATGTTTATTTCTGAGAGACAGACAAAGTGCAAGCTGGGGAAGGGCAGAGAGAGAGGGAGACACAGAATCCAAAGCAGGCTCCAGGCTCTAAGCTGTCAGCCCAGAGCCCTGTGTGGGGCTCGAACTCACGAACTTCAGGATGGTGACCTGAGCCGAAGTCGGATGTTTAACCGACTGAGCCACCCAGGCGCCCCCAGTGGTAGTTCTTTAGAGCAGCAGCTGCAGTGGAACAGCATATCCAACATAAGAGGATAAAAAGGCCTTCCTTCTCAATACTGATTTCTAAGCCCGGTCGAAAGATGTTGGCACTTGGAAGAATCAGCTGGCTCTGTTGGTGTCAGGCCACGGAGGCAAAAGTGCTTTGGAAGAGCTGGATTGGAAGTATGAGGTGAGTTAACCAGAGGGTCTTGAAGACAAATCTGTGTGCGCTGAGATTGGCTCAGAAGTGGTTTAGAGAGTTGACTGCAGAGATTCAAGTTGACATTCCAGTGACTGTTTTTGAAGATAATCTGGCAGAAAGCATCCAGTGTCTTGTTAGCCGATATCCTTGGGTCTGATGGTGTCAGGAACCCCATGGAGGGTGTGTCCAGCATCAGTGGGATGCTGCTACCAACCCCCACTTGTTCCTTCATCTCTGGAAGAGCCTGGAGCTGTATTTCCCCGGCCCTTTCGTGTGTCGCTCCAGATTAGGTTCTACTCAACTGTGGGAGGCAGAGGAAACGCTGCTGTGTTATCTGTGGCCTTTGAAGCAGACATGTGGTGGGTGGCACATGTGAGGCTCTCTGAAGCCCTCTGCTCCCTGTATTTAAAACCTGTCTGTTCTGGAGTTACTGTTTCCTTATTGGACTCGTGACTGATGTAGGACCTTGGTCATTTCAAGTCCTGATGGCCCCAGGGGTGCCAGTCATGATCTGGAGACCAGGGGTTTCGTTTGATGTGAACTTTATTGGGTTTTCTCCAGGGAGGTCCTGCCTAGGTAGCTCCTTGGTAATCCCAGGGTTGTGAGTGGTCTGGGGACTGGAACAGCCTTGAAGAGGGTCGTCAGTGGAAACAGTAATGCTGAGAATGAAGCATTTCCCAATATTACTGAACGCTTGCTTGGTGTAAGATATTGCATCAAGGTCTGTGGAAAACACAGTGGTGAATAATGACACGTGTTCCTAACTTCAAAGAATTTCCACTTCATCCAGAAAGGGCAGAAGTAGGCAACTCTTAGGAAGGTAGGGAGTGGGACGTGGCCGTGTTCTCTATTGTTTACCATCTTGGTCTTCCTCGGTGGGTAGAATGAGGTGCCAGTTTAAGTGGTTCTCGACAGTGAGCCCGTGTTTCTTCTCACCTCACCCATGACCTTTTGAAACTAGCAGAGTTATAGCATGTGTTATTCTTAGGTAGGTTTTTAATGGATCCATTTTCATAGTAAACTCCATCTTGACATTGTACCGCCATTGTTGAACAAGAAGTTACATAAACCACAGAAGGGAGAAGCGTGGCGAGGGGACAGCCTGCTGTGTTTCCTGGTCAGCGTGTATAACAAGCTGAGGATGGTTTTTCAGCGTCAAAGAAGTAACTGAGTTTTGAGCAACATGTAGTTGCCCTCTTCAAACTTCATTGAAACGAGACTTCATTTCAATGTTGTTAGCATTCTCTACCTGTAAAATAGTAGTGCGAACACAACTGTACAGTAGTCTTTATGATTGATTAGATCTCTTTTTCTGAAGAGAAAAGGAAAATTTCTGATTGTTAAGTATTCCTTTTCCCTGTGGAATGACAGGGAACAGAAACCATGAAAAGATCTCTGTCTGGTGCCCTTCCCAGCCTCAGGTCTGTTTCCATCCCGGAGGAGCACACTGGAGAACCGGGTCCCCTCGTGGCGCTGAGGGGAAGATGGCATCACAAGTCCAAGTGGGCCAGGGTGGGGCCCCAGCAGGAGCAGAGCCTGGCCTGAGAGCCACTGTCACCACAAGGCCTCGTTGCTCCTGAGTAAGAAAGGTTACAGGGATATCTGCAATTGAGACAGCAGCGCAAATTTTCGAGGGCATGTTTCATTCCAAAACAAGGATCTTTTTCTCTTGTATTCTTGGAATATACTCTGCAGTTTTCAGAAACTGTAAGCAAGGTCTGTGGGTAACCTTGGACCCAACTCCCACCGTGCTGCCTGCTGTCCTTGAACCTGCTGTGTATGCAGAGTTGGATGCAAGGAATGAAAGGTGTCCACAATTCTGTTTACTTTTTTATAAAGTGTGTTGGAGGGGGTGGAACTGTTGCAGCAAAATGGTTCAACCCAAAGCAGCTTTCTGATGACCTGCAGGCAAAGTCGTAAAGATCCATTTTGGGCTTTTCATCCGGAATGAGCACCGGTATGGGACTCAGCGTCCACAGACAAAAAGGGTTTGGTTGCAAAGGAACCTTCCTAGTCAATACAGTTGTGCCCCCCAAAAAGAACTGAAGTTTTTTGGGGTGTCCGGGTGGCTCAGTCCATTGAGTGTTTAACTCTCGGTATTGGCCCGGGTCACAATCTCATGGTTTGGTTTGTGAAATTGAGCCCCGTGTCAGGCTCCATGTTGAGTGTGGAGCCTGCTTGGGATTCTCTCTCTCCCTCTCTCTCTGCCCCTCCCCTGCTCGTGCTCTCTCTCTCAAAATAAATAAATAAACTTAAAAAAAAAAGAAAAGACGTGCATTAATGACTAGCATAGAATTTTTGGAGAGTCTTATTTTCTTTAGGACTCTGCTAGAGAGGCACACCCACTGGATTTAAATGAAAGGACGGAAGAACAGCCTCAGTGCTTTTCTGTGGAGTGTGACATTTAACATTGCCTTGGAAGTAGCTACTAGTCTCCTCCTTTAGAATTAATGATTCCTTCTGGGTGAATGGAAACATTGTTGGTTTATTCACTTCTGTCATGGGATCAAAACATGCAAGCAGGACACACACAAGCAAAGTTTGCCGGCCAATATCCTTTTCTCCTCATTTATAAAGTTAATAAGAGAATTGTAGCTGTGTTCACACATAAATGTACACAAAGTATGTTGATTGAGGTAAGTTTGGGAAATATGAGAAAACGCATGTGTTGTTTAAGTTAAGCTCTGTCACTTACTACTTGGGTGACCGTGGACAGAGATTAAAAGTTTAGGTTCATTCTCATAATTAATATGAACTATAAATTTATAAAGATATTCAATACTAGTTATTCCTTGAGATCTTTTTCCCCTGTTAGATGAGTTGAGAAAATTGGGAAATGAAAATTTTTGCCTCTTTCTTAACTAAAACAGAGTTCAAACTGCTTATTCTTACCTAGGTTTCACTTTTTTTTTTCTCAGTAGCCACCTTATTTTGGTCTTATTTTCATACTTAGATCCCCTCAAATATCATCAAAGGATCTAAAAACAGAACTGGGATTCAATTCAGGACTTTGTCTGAAGAGTCACTTACAACACATTTGTAATTTGTACTTAGACCCGTAAGTTAAGGTTATCTTAATTTATATGAGTTTACTTTAACAAATATTTATCACATACTTGCTTCACGAAATGTAGAGCCAGCACGGTCTCAGAATTTACAGTCAGGCAGGGGAGCTGGGGGCCAATCACTGTAATGCTGGGAAGTGGCAGTTTGGGGAAAGATTTATTATTCCGGGGGCAGCAGGATGGAAAGAGTTCATCTGCCGGTGCAGAGTGCTGGAGTGGCCTCCAAGCGAGGCCTTGGAAAATTCATGTGATTTATATGCAGGCTTTCGTTCTGGAGAGATCATTTAAATGTATGAAGGTTTGAAAGTGATACTCTGTGTCTCTTAAAATAGACAGGCTTCTAAATTGGGATGTGTGAATATCCAGAGACAAAGCTGATTTACATGAAAAACAGTTGTATACCTTTGTTTTCAGGTTAAATGCAGTTTTGTTTGTTGATGGTAAACTGCTGTCGTTGGTGGCTAGATTTTACGCACTTTGATTGGTGATGGATGAGAAGTCCAAGTCTCTAACATGTAACTATCCAGGGACCCTTTCTTGGATTCCTTTTGCCAGGCATTGCTTAATATCTTGGACAAAAATGGCTCTATCAAATCATAGACTTTTATTTTCTAAATCCTACATTTTATTAGAATTAGTAAAGACACTTTGTAGTTTAGATGATTGTAGTTAAACTATCTCATTTTTTAAAAAGGAAGAAATGGAGGTCCATGGAACTGAAGTGCCTTGCCCAGGTTCACAAAGATATTTAGTGACATTGTTATTTGAACTGAATGTGCTTATTCTTGCAATCCACTGAGGAGTCTAGGCAAAGTATAAAAGACTCCAAATTATTAGAAAATAAAGGAATCTTCTTTTGATTTTTTTTCTGTTGGTATATACCTTTCTTATAATGATGCTTTATGTTTATATGTAAGAAATTCTGTGATTCTCAAAGTAATCCTGTAGGGTACAGTCTTAATATTCTTAAGTCTTATTTTACAAAAAGAGAAACGAAGCCCAGAGAAGTTAAGTAACTTGCCGAAGTCAGATAGTTGGTAAGTTATCAGACCCAAACTAGTTGTGTCCAAAACGATTTGCCCAAATTATGTTGGATCCAGAAAGCCCAGAAGAAGCAGGTGTTATAGATGAAGCTGCACCCTGTGCTGTAGAGAAAGGCCATGCATCACGGGAGCACAGGTGGCTGTGAGCTCCCATCTCATCACTGGTCTGGTCCAGTTTTCCAGGTTTTTTTGGGGTGTGGAGAGTGGGTATTACATTATACTCTAAAAACACTGTATGTTTATCCCCTCTCTCTCTCAGGTAAGTAATATTTATAGATCCTGCTAACTAGAAAATTCAGTTCCACCAACAATTGAATCTGGGTCCTCTGGGAAATTTATCTAAATTAAATCCTAACAGAATCAGTCAGATTAAGGTGCTGGGGTAAAAATGGGTTTGCAGGAGGGGTGCCTAGGTGGCTCAGTTGGTGAAGCATCCAATTCTTGATTTTGGCTCAGGTCATGATCTAACGGTTTGTGAGTTTGAGCCCCACGTCCTCCTCCACACTGACCGTATGGAGCCTGCTTGGGATTCTCTCTCTCCCTCTCTCTTTGTCCCTCCCCCGCTTGTGTGCTCTTTCTCTCAAAATAAATAAATAAACATTAAAAAAAATGGGATTGGGGGAAAGAAATAGGCAAAGTATGCCAAGAATTCAGTTCATAAAGTAAAGAAGGGGGAAGAGTCATTTTTTTTCTTTTAAAAAAATGAATTCTTTTAAATAAAAACAGAAACTTTTCGTTTAGATTCATGAAGCATCCACTTTTTTTCTTCACACATCACTTTGTTGTTTTGGTACCAACTTGCCCAGCAGCAAAATGGTAGTATGCACAGATGAAATTTGCTACTGCTTTGTCATTTCAGAGTCGTACACTGTTGCAGTCAAATGCTCCTTGAGTTTGACAATAAATCTGAAAATTTAGAAGAGTCTAGCATTTTAGAAGGAAAAAATACACTTGATCTTAGCCAAAAGGCTGAGAAGCAATACAAGGAAAAAATAAAGGTAGAAACAGAGAATTATGAGTGGGGGCCAGTTCCCTTACTGAGAGTGAGTCCTGCCCAAACTTAACTTTGTCTTAGAACTTCCTGTTCTGTATGTAGGAAGTCTTAAAACAGTGCTGATCTTTAATGCTTCATATATGATTTTCCTCTTTCGGCTTTGCTTTTCTGCCTTTATCTTGTGTGATCTTTTCCATCCTGAAGTTTTGGATGGATATTTACCTCCAGCTTAAAGCCGGAGCCCTGTGGCTCAGCACTGTCCCTGGTCTTGCATTGCCTCCATTGCCATTTGGAGGCAGAATCACTTCACCCGTCTCACTGGAAGACGGGATGACCTAACAGAGACGCAGAGTGCCACACAAGTACAGTGATCAAAGACAATTCAGTCAACAGGTGAAATGACTTGTAATGGTTTATTTAACTTGGAATCAATATCTTAGTAGACACTCCTTAAATGTTTGTTTAATTAGGTCATTTTAATGAGCAATTCCTGTTTAAATAAGGAAGAAACCAGGAGATAGGCTAGTTCTCAGCACCTTTGCTAAATGTTCGTGGTGATACCCAGCATGAAGTAGAGTCCCAGACAGTATTACATTGTAAACTTCCTTGCTCCTACAGAAGCTTTCTTGATGAAATAAAAATGCCAGAAGAGAGGACCAGTACCCTTAACGGCAATACAAAAACCATTGTAGTTTGAGTTCATTGTATAGCTTTGTGTCCTTAAAACCAAGATTCTTTTGACACTTTCAGATTCAGGAGCTCTGACTCTCTGTCTCATATGACTGTCTAATTACTAGTAAAATGCTACGTTCGCAGAAACAAAAATTTTAAACTAGATTAAAGCCATCATTGGGGTTATTTGTGTGAAAGGACATGGTGCAGTCAGTGTTTTTCTTTTAGGAAAGGTAGAATTTCCATTTTCAAGTGTGAAGTCCTGCACTCAAAGCAATTTTTGAGTGCAATTGGAACACTTAAACAGATAAGAATTGGAACATTAGTGGAACCCCTAAAAAAGCAAGCAAGGAGACCATACCAAGGCTGTGACAATGTGACAGCTCATGGGGTGCTTGGCAGATAGCGCTGTAAGTGCGTGGGGAAGCAGTGAAGATAACGGGTGTGGGAGCTACCTGGGGCCAGGTCACAAACAGCTTTGGACGCCACGTTGGAGTTTATACTTTGTCCCGTTGTCAGTAATTTGTAATAGCACCTGCTTCAGAGGAGGGTTCGGTGCAGTGATCATTCCTGTCATGTGCTCAGCCCAGTGTTGGACACGCAGTAAGTGTTCTTTAAATGCTAGTTACAGTAGTCGTTGCTGTTACTATTTTTATGAGAGGACACCTCTCTGGGGGTTTAGAGCAAGGTCTGTTGGGTGACAGTGTAGGCAATGAGCTGGAAGAGGAAAAACTGGAAGACAGTGTACCGGTTAGGAAGCTGTTGGTTGGTATGTGAAGTTCAGGCAGTGGGCGTGGAGAGAAGGTGATGGGCTCTGCAGGCAGACTGGCTAGGGCTTGATGGGAAGGGAGAGGACAGACAACAGGGTTACATGGACCTGGCTGGTTGGGATGACTGGGGAATGGCAACCCCTAGGGAAAGAGGAGATGGTTTGTTTGTGGGGATAGGACCCCGTTGTTCTTCTCATCCTTTCCCACATGGTGCTGTGCAGACCACATGCTGTAAGGGCTGTGCAGTTACAACGCACAAGACTTGGCAGAGAGTGTGGCACATTGGTGAGACCTTAAAGAAGCTGGAGATGACCAGACTGTGTGTCTGGTGGTCTGGTGAAGACAAGGTGGCCTGGGGTCCCTTGGAATGTTTAAGGTCACATCCCAGGAATTAGGAGACCTGGCGATACAGTGATGAAATGAAGTCAGAGGAGAGCCAGAAGACAGGAGTGTCTCCTGGACAAGGAAGGGGGAGCTGCTCAGTGTCCTTTCTTTCCCCGTGTGTGTGACTGGCCTGGTAGGGTGACCGGAGAATGTGTGCACAAGTGTTTTGTGGAGTTGTCTGTGATGCATGAGTGTGGCTAACTTTTGACTGAGTGTACATAGTCACTGAGCATGTCCATTACACCCATGTCAACATACTCATCAATTTCAGAACAATTACTAATATATAATATTTAATACCATACAGTATTGACTTTATATATTAAGTAATTATTGCGATCTAACAACCTCTTCTGCGGTTTTTTCCTCCAGTTCTATAAAGTTTAATTGAAACATACACACTTAGGCTGGTGGAATTCTGACATTCGTTCCCTGGAGTCAGAGCTGTTACGGTGTGAAAAGCCAAGTGGAAGCCTTTAGAACTGCTCTACCCATTAAAATAGTGTGCCAACAGCAGCATCATGTTCCTGGCAGGGTGGCAGAGATTAGTGCCACCGTCAGGACTAGAAAGATGTGAGGGTGACGATTCTTCCCACATCTGCAGCCCACCTGCATGGCTGGTGCCATCGGACAGTGGACGATCATGAACTTAACCACGCGGTGGCTCTGGCTGCAGCTTCAGTGCCACACATGGTTTTGTTGCTGTAACACGTCAACATAGTTCCAGCGGATGGTGTGCTGGTGAAAGCTTTTTTCTTCTGTACCTGGCAGGATCGTGCGTGCTCCTTCACACTTACCCCTCTGGGATCTAGCTCTTCATTCCGGAGGATAAAGATCAAAGGGGTGGTAAGTCTTCTAGAAGAGATGTGGACTGTAAAGGGACTTGGGAGCCTCTTTTAGAGAGAGGTTTAGCGTGTTTTTGGCTGTAAGGGGGATAGTTACGTTATATTAGGTAGAAGCCTGATTTTGGTTAACGTGATGGTTAAAAGAGGTGTGGATATGGATCCCAAGTAGATAAGGGGTGGACTGCAGTGTAGCCTGGGCCTCAGGAGACAGTTTTCACAAGCTCTGGAAGCAGCCCCATGTGCTCACACTCAAAAAGTCTGCACAGAGGCAGCAGGAACTACTGCGGCTCTAGCACGTCTGCTTACCTTCTTGGCACGGGGCAGGTGTGAGGCCTACAGCTCCTCCAACACCCGCGAGCCTTTGTTTATTCTTCCCATCTGCGTATGTGATGAACAGCTTTCTTGTGTCTTCATCCAAGCTATTGACCAATCGACAATACGATTTTCTGGCCAGAATCAGATACATGCACTATTTAGTTTACAGGACCGCACAGCACAAATACACTGCAAACACTTACTGAGTGCTTACTATGGGCCGGGCACTGTTCCAGGCATTTTTCATATGTTATTTACTTCCCCCACCAGCCCTGTGAGCTGGGAACTTCCAGTGCTCCAGCTTTACAAACGAGTAAATGCAGGCACAGGAAGGGTTAGATAGTAGCTAGTTCTGAGGTGGTAAACTTGGTGCTGAAAGCCAGACAGCTTGAGACCAGAGTCTGTGTTCTTCAATTCCAGGGCCGTGCTGGTCCCTGGAGCCCTCTCCTTTTAAGTTGCCTTTGATGCTTTCAATCACGTTCTCTGGGTGTGGCGTGGAGCCCGCTTATTTCCCTCATTTATTTCAATTCTGGCTTTGAAGAAACACTGATACAATGCTTAATGTGCCAGCACCTTCTGAACACTTACCAGGAAATCCGTAACAACCTTGTGAGGTAGGTGATGTATCATGCCCTCTCAGATTAAGAACCCGAGGCCCAGAGAGGGTGAGGGATCTGCATGAGTTACACGGGCTCCCTGTAGCAGGATTGGGGTCGGAACGCAGGCAGGGCACTACTGGAGTCCATGAGCTGAAATACAGCACAGACACTGTTGTCAGCTTGTCAAGAATGACCTCAACAAGAGGGGCGCTGAGGTGGCTCAGTCGGTTGAGCATCCAATTTCGGCTCAGATCATGATCTCACTGTTCGTGTGTTCGAGCCCTGCATCAGGCTCTCTGCTGTCAGCACAGAGCCTGCCTCGGGTTCTCTGTCCTCCTCTCTGTCTACCCCTCCCTTGCTTGTGCTCTCTCTCCTTCAAAATGAATAAATAAACTTAAAAAAAATCTTAAAAAAAAAAACAAAAACGTCTTCAATGAGAGACTGTCAAGGGTCTCTCCATCCTGTATGTGGAGAGAATTTGTCCTCAACATGGGATCTTGCATATTTAGTCCTGCAGTAAATGAGTCCACTGACCAATGCGTTTGGAACTAAATTCCAAGCAGCTGTAAACAATAAATATTTGGTTTCTGTTATCTTTGTAGCAATAGCAGGAGAAAGGAATTAAGGACCAAAACTCTGGGAGTTTTAAATATTTTTTGGTAAGTGTTTATATGTGATTTATGGGAAAATAGCTTCCTGGAAAACAACTTTGTTTCACAAAAAAATGACCATCTTACAACACCTTTAATAAATCAGTCTGCAGTAGAAGTTAGGTGTGTTTTCATAGCAACCAAATTGTGAGAGCACTTGGCAGCTGAGACACAGCCGCGCTGACGCGATTGTGTAACCACGCCGGAAGCTACACCGTGTGGCTGGCAAAACCCATGGCAGCTTGTAGCTGCGTGGCTGAGCCGCCCTCACCCTCGTCTCTGACCGGGACGCCCCTCACACCACACACGCAGCTCTGCTTTGCTCAGTGCTGTCTTTAGGAAACCACCATTTTATAAATAGAGTGAAATATGAGCGGATGCAGAAGACCGCATAATACTAATGTACAGCCTGATTGTTGTAAAGTGAACACCCTTATGTCTACTAGCCAGGCTGAAGAAGAGGACACTGCCAGCCACCCAGATGTCCCTTCCTGTGCCCTCCCTGCCAAAGGCAACCTCTTCCCTCTCTTCTTTATGGTTTTCTTACCCAAGTGTGTATCCTTAAATACTTGTCTTAGGTTATTTGGTTTTGCCAGATTTGGGGCTTGCTTTTGCTTCCTTCCACACTTTGTTTTGAAGAATTTCAAACTTGTAGAAAAGTTGTTTGGTAGAATGAACACTAATGTACCCTTCACCTAGTTCACCAGCTGTTAGCATTTTGCCAAATTTGCTTTCTTTCCCTCTCTAAATGTACATGTGTATATATTTATACATACACACATACATACCTACGTATGTATATTTTTTATATACGCATGCATGTATATGCATGTCTTGCATGTGTGTGTGTCTCCTGTCTCTTTGCAAACATCTGGGGCACGTGGGTGGTACAGTTGGCTGGTGTCTGACTGCAGCTCAGGTCATGATCTTGCAGTTCGTGAGTTCGAGCCCCGCATCTGGCTCTGTGCTGACCGCTCAGAGCCTGGAGCCTGATTCGAATTCTGTGTCTCCCTCCCTCTCTCTGCCCCTTCCCCACTCTCTCTCTCTCTCTCTCTTTCTCACACACACACACACACACACACAAACACACACACACACACACACTTTCTCTCTCTCTCTCTCTCTCTCTTTCTCTCAAAAATAAACATAAAGTAAATGTTGAGAAAGTTGCAAGCATCATGGTCCTGCACCTTTAAATTCTTCAGCATGTATCTCCTCAGAACAAGGATGTTCTCCTTTATAGACGAAATAAATGATCACACTCAAGAAATTTAACAAAATATTCTTATCGGATATACAGTTAATATTCAAACATCCCCAGTTGTCCAGTACTATCCTTTAGAATTTTTCTATTTTCTTTTATAAACTTTTAAATTTTTTTAATGCTTATTCTTGAAAGAGAGAGAGAGAGAGAGAGAGACAGAGCATGAGCAGGGGAGGGGCAGAGAGAGAGAGAGGGACACAGAATCTGAAGCAGGCTCCAGACTCTGAGCTGTCGGCACAGAGCCCAGTGCGGAGCTCAAACTCACAAACTGCAACATCATGACCTGAGCTGAAGTCAGACGGTTAATCGACTGAGCCACCCAGGTGCTCCTAGAACTTTTCTTATTTTCATCCAGGATACAATCAGGGATCATTTGTTGTATTTAGTTATTACACATCTGTGTAGTCTTCTTTGATCTAGAACTACTCCCAGCCTTTTTTGTCCTTAATGATGTTGGTATTTTTTTTAAGCTTAGTTATTTATTTTGAGGGAGAGAGACAATGCGAGTGGGGGAGGGGCACAGAGCGAGAGAGAGAGAGAGAGAGAGAGAGAGAGAGAATTCCAAGTAGGCTCACACTGTCAGTACAGAGCTCAAGGTGGGGTTTCAACCCACGGAGCCGTGAGATCATGACCTGAGTTGAAAGCAAGAGTTGAACGCTTAACCAACTGAGCCACCCAGGCGCTCCAATGATATTGGTGTTTTTGAAGAGTTTAGAAGTCTGCCTTTTAAAATAAATTTTTGCATTGAAGTATAATATGCACAAATAAAACTGCATGAATTACAAGTGTATGTTTGAAGAATTATCACAAAATGAACACATCCACATAACCAGCACCCAGATGAAATAGCAAGCACAGAAGCCCTCTCTGTGCCACTTCCTGATCCTGCATGTCACCACACTCTGACTTCTAGCCCCATAAATGAGTTTTTCCAATGTTTGGATTTCATATAAATGGAATCTGAGACATGTCTTCTTCTGGGGCTGCTCCTGGTACTCGCTGTTAAGCTTGTGGGATTAATCCCTGTTGCTCACAGTTAGTTGTAGCTGGTTCCTTTTCGTTGTTGTCGTATTTTCCCTGTGTCACTGTATCCGGGGCTGGCTGTCCCTCCTCCCGTTGACAGATATGCAGCTTGTCCATCTTGGCTTCTATGAATTCCTACACATACGTATGTCCTGTATCCTAGTGTGCACTCGCTTGGGTTTCTGTTGGATAACTTAATGTCTGCCCTTGGAATCGTTGGCTCACAGAGTATGAATATCTTGAACTCTCGTAGATAACGGCAAACTGCTTTACAAGTTCTGATAGCAATTCCTCCTGCCACCAGCAGCGTGGACACTTCTTGTTCCAGTTCTCTCCAGCACCTGTCAGCCTGTCTGGTTTCAGCCACTTTGGTGGGTATGTGATTTCTTTTAGTAGCTTTAATTTTTGATTCCCTGATTTGATTTACATTTCCCTGATTGAGTCCCTTTTGTGTTTTGTTTTCTTTCTTTCTTTCTTTTTTAATGGGGCGCCTGGGTGGCTCAGTCGGTTGTGTCTGACTTTGGCTCAGGTCATGATCTCACGGTTCGTGAGGTTGAGCCCCACGTCCGGCTCTGTGCTGACAGCTTGGAGCCTGGAATCTGCTTCAGATTCTGTGTCTCCGTCTCCATGTCTCTCTGCCCCTTTCCTGCTCACACTCTGTCTCTCTCAAAATAAATAAACATTAAAACAAATTTTTTTAAAAAGTGTATTTATTTTGAGAGAAAAACAATGTGGGTGCGAGTGGGGGAGAGGCAGAGAAAAAAGAAAGAGAGAATCCCAGGCAGGCTCTGTGGTGTCAGCGTAGAGCCCCATGTGAGGCTCAATGTCATGAACTCTGAGATTGAGAGCCGGGCACTCAACCGACTGAGCCACGTAGGCACCCTGTGTTTCATTTTCTTGTTGAGTGTCAGGAGTTCTCTATATTCAGGGTGCCAGCCCTCTCCCAGTTAGATGTGAGGCAAATAACTCCTCCTACCCTGGCCTTGCCTTTTTAGTATGAAACTGTCGTTTTCGTAGAGCAGAATGGTTAGATACTGGCAATTTCATATGGTTGTACCTAGTATGAAGCTCACTGGTCTTTGCCTTTGTTAGGTTAATGCTTTTTTTTTGTGTCTTATTTAGGAAATCTTCTACCTCTGAAGTCATGAAATTGTTCTTCTGTATTATTTCCTAAATCCTTTGTTGTTTATCTTTTCAGATTTGTGTCTATAATCCGCGTAGAATTAATTTCTTTGTGTAGTCTGTGAGGTCAGGTCCAGTTTTCATTAAAAATAGGCATATCTAATTGAGCACCATTTAAAAAGTTTTATTATATAATTTACACACCGTAAAATAACCTCTTAAAAGTGTATGCCTCACTCACACTTTTTAGAAAATTTACAGAATTGTGTAAGTGTCACCATGGTCTGGTTTTAGAACATTTCCATCACCTACAGTCTCTCGGTGCTCACTTGCAGGTGGTACCTGCTTCCAGAACGAGCAGCCGAGAATCTACTTTCTGGTCTTACAGACTTGCCTTTTCTAGACATTTCACATCATTGAAATTATGCAGTATGTGGTTTTTTGCCTCTAGCTCCATTCATGTAGCGTATCGTTGGAGGTTCATCTGTATACTGTAGCATGGATCAGTATTCAGTACCTTTTTACTGGCGAGTCACATTTCATTGAATGGATATACCATTGCCTGTCCATTCACCGGCTGTCCACATCTTGCCTCTAATAAGTGAGGCTGCTCTAGAAATTTGTGTACAGGTCTTAGTGTGGATAGTTGTCCTAATTTCTCATGAGTAGAGACTGGGATTAGAATTGCAAGGTTCTCTGGTGATTCCTTTTTATATAATTTTATTTTTTAAATTGTCATTGTGCATTGATTGACTTTCTTCTTTTGGTGTACAGTTCTGTGAGTTTTAACACACGTATAGATTTTGTAGCCACTGGTACAATCAGGATACACAATAGTTCCACCCGTAATCTTTTTTCTTGTGTTGATCCTTTGAGACCCGCCTCCAACCCTCTCTCTCCCCTCAGCAACAACTAATCTGTTCTCTGTCCGTAGTTTTGCCTTTGGGAGCATGTCATTAAAGTGGAACCATGGGGTTGCCTGGGTGGCCCAGTTGGTTAAGCATCCAGCTTTGGCTGAGGGCATGATCTCACAGTTCATGAGTTCGAGCCCTGCGTCCAGCTCTGTGCTGACAGCTCAGAGTCTGTAGCCTATTTCCAGTTCTGTGTCTCCCTCTCTCTCTGCCCCTCCCCTGCTCACTCTCTGTCTCTGTCTCTTTCTCTCAAACATAAATAAACATAAAAAAAATAAATGGAACCATAGAGTATATAAACCGTTTCCTTCACTTACCTAATTGGAAGATTGAGATTATTGCCTGTATCCGTAGTTCATTCCTTACAATGCTGAACGCCATTTCATCTTGTGGATGTACCCACTGAAGGACGTTTAGGTTGTTTCCAGGTTTTGGCAGTTATAAAGAGAGTTCCTGTAAACATTTGTGCACACATTTTGTATGAACAAAACGTTTGATTTCTCTAGGGTAAATGTGTAGGCTTGGAGTTGCTCGGGCATTTTATCGGTGTACGTTTAGCTTTCTGAGTAACTGCTGCAGATACGTGTGGAGTGGCTGCACTATTTTGTACTCCTGCCAGCAGCTGTGGGCATTCCTGGTGTTCCTCGTCCTCATCAGTGCTTGGTATCGTCAGGACTTTTCATTTTAGCCATAATAACAGATGTATGGCGATATTTCCTATTTTTAATTTGCATTTCCTAAATGGCTAGTGATGTCAGTATGTTTTCATGTGCATACTTACCAGCCCAGGGCCTTGGGGGTGGCTGTAAAGGAAGCAACAGACATCCACCCTGAACTGAGCACTATTTTTGAAAAGGCCGTCCTTTTCCCATGCTCCGTAGTGTCGCTTTCGTCATAAATTAGGTCCATATGTGTGAGAATTTGTTTCTCAGCTTTTTGTGCTGTGTCATCCGTTTGCCTGCCCTTCTGTCACTATCCACTGCCTTAAGCGCTGTAGCTCCGCAAGAGCACTTAGAGTCTGCAGTGCTCAGATTTTCTTCAAGTCCTTTCATAAGGATGCAGTCATGCAGTACGTGACATTCTCAAGTTCATCCATGTTGTAGCATCAATCAAAACCTCACTCCTTTTTTGTGGCTGAACACTGTTTTGTTGCATGGACACACCATTCACTTGATAGAACTCTGGGTGGTTTTTTCCTTCCGCCAGTTAGGAATAATGCCGCTGTACACACTCACGCACAGGTTTTTGTGGGGACCTCTATTTTCATGTCTCTTGGGCTTGTACCGATGAGGAGAATTGCTGGTAACACATAGGGAAACTCTGTTTAGCATTAAAAAAAAATGTTTTAGAGAGAGAGTGAGCACGAGCTGGAGAGAGAGGCAGAGGGAAAGAGAGAGAATCTTAAGCAGGCTCCATGCTAAGCACGGAGCCCGACAAAGGGGCTCAATCCAATGGCCCTGGGATCATGACCTGCGCCGAAATCAAGACTCACCTGGGCGCCCCTGTGTGGAGCAATATGAAGAGTTGCCAGAGCGTGTTCTGTTGCAGCTGTACCATGTGACCGTCCCGCCCGCGGTGTATGAAGGTGGCGGTTTCTCTTCATCCTCACCAACGCTTGATTTTGTCTGTCTTTTTAATTGTAGCCATCTTAGTGGATGTGGTTTTGATTTGTGTTTCCCTAATGGCTGATGACATTGAGCATTTTTTTCATGTGCTTGTTGGCCATTTGCGTATTTGGATTCTTTGCCTTTTTAAAAAATGGGGTGTCCTTTTATTGTTGCAAGAGTTCTTCATGCATGCCACCTTCAGGTGCCCCAGCACATCACAGCCCTCCACTCTCCTGGCTCCTCTGGCTCTGCTTTCATGACAGCTTCAATTTGTGAATTGATTTCTTGGTGCATCAACTCAGTCATACCTTCATTCATTTTGTATTTATTCAACAGATGTTTAAGCACCTTAGTTGTGTCTTTGCTATGTCTTCACCTTCTCATTGCTGTTCTGGAAGAACTAGTTCCCACTGTCATTTGGCTGGTAGCACTATCATCCCGAAGGTTCTAGACAGTTACCCACAAGAGCATCTGCGCCAGTCTGAACCACACGTCACCTGATGTGACACCCTTCCAGCCACAGCTGTACCTCACGCCCTACTATCCTGTCCTCACTCCCCCCAAATCAAATGCACCAACATCTACCAATAGTGTCTTTTCTTCTTCTTCTTCTTCTTTCTAGGGGAAGTTTGCTTCCTTTTGGTAATGCCCGGTTCTTTCACTTGAGTTATGGACTCTACCTTTTCTCCCCTTTTCAGCAACTTTGCTCTTTAGCTGCCTTCCTTTTCCCGCTTCTGTAATCTCTCCCCTCTACTGGACTCTTCTGTCAGCCTTCAACGGTCTCTAGCACCTTTGCCCTGCACAGATGCTGCCAGGATGCCACATGACCCACTTCTCTGCCATACTTCATGGCCACACTTCTTAAAGGATTGAGCACATGGCCTTCTCCACTTCTCATGTCACTCCCACCCCACCCTGCCCCAGGCCTGGCCTGCGTTCTCCATCACTCAGTTGTGTCTCTACATGTCACACTATCAACGGTCTTCCTCCTGCCAAGCACAGAATCACTTTTCTAGCCACGTCATACTCGACATAGTGGCACATTCCTTCTCAAGACACTCTCCTCTCTTGGCTTTCTTAGGTCCTGTTTGTCTTACTGTCCTCCGACCCCTCTTGTCCCCCTTCCGACTTTGTTGCTGGATCCCCCACCCCACACCATCTCTCGACATTGAAGGTCCTCAGACTCGCTTCCTGGCCCTTTCTTTCTTCTCATCCTCTCCAGCGTGGTAGTAGAGACATCTCCTCTCTCGTCCAGATCTTCCCTCTGATTGGGATGTTGTGGCTGCCCCCTTGACATCTTCATTTGGTGATTTCATAAGCATCTTAAACTTAAGGGGTCCAAAACTGAGCCTCTGAACTTGTCCCTAAAACCTTTACCTGCTTCAGTCTTTTTTTTTTTTTTTAATGTTTTTATTTATTTTTGAGAGAGAGACAGAGCGTGTACTGGGGAGGGCCAGAGACACACACACACACACACACACGCAATCTGAAGCAGGCTCCAGGCTCTGAGCTATCAGCACAGAGCCCAACACGGGGCTTGAACTCATAAACCTCAAGATCATGACCTGGTCCGAAGTCAGACGCTCAGCTGACTGAGGCTACCCAGGTGCTCCTACCTGCTTCAGTCTTAACTCACTCCTGTAAATATATTTTCATCCATTTACTATGGTCAGAACTCAGGGAGTCATCCTTTGTTCCCTTTCTTCACCCCCTGCTCCTTGTCTTTTGGCACAGACCTCCCGGTTCTGCCTGGGTGTTATACTGTGAGTCTGTCTGCTTCCTTCCTGCTGTCCTCGAGGCCAGGCCCCACTAACCCTTTGCCTGGGCCACATCAGCAACCTGGGAATGAGTTCCTGCTACTACTCTTTTTAATTTTTATTTTTCCTGCTACTGCTCTTGATACTTCCCAAGCCATTCGTTTATCACCTACCACAGAGTGGTTTTTTAAAAAAAGCAGGCCAGCCTTGTGGGATCCTGGGACAGAAATCAGACCAAAAATTGTTCGAATTTGAGTACAGTCTGTAGTGTAATTAATAATATCGTACCGATGCTAATTTCCTGTTGTTGATTACTGTTCTGTGCTTGACGTGGTGCAATAAGATGTTAAGGTTAGGGCAAGTGGAGTGACAGATATGAGGGAATTCCTCGTACTATATTTGCAACTTTTATGTATGTATACGTTAGTTCAAATTACAAAGGGTTTTAAAATTTTTTTTTAATGTTTATTTTTGAGTGAGAGAGAGACATGCAAGTGGGAAGGGATATAGAGAGAGGGAGACACAGAATCTGAAGCAGGCTCCAGGCTCCAAGATGTCAGCACAGAGTCTGATGCAGGGCTCGAACCCATGAACTGTGAGATCATGACCTGAGCTGAAGTCGGACGCTTAACTGACTGAACCACCCAAGTGCCCCCAAATTACAAAGTTTTTGAAAATTAAAATGCAGAAAAAAAGAAAGAAAATCAGATTGTGCATCTGTGAGCTTATAAATTTGCTGAAGCCTTCCACAGGCCTTGTACCTGCCTCAGAAGGTTCTCAGTGGCTCCAGGGCCTTGCCCGCCCCTCCAGCTTCCTGGCTGTGGCCTTCTTTCTGCCAGAAGATACGATGATCTTTTCCATACCAGTTGCCCCTGGAGCATGGCCTCCCCCAGGCCCACACCGTAACTGGCTCCTTCTCATCACTGATGTCTCCACTCCCCTGCCTTGTCTTCATGGAAATTTCTCTGCCCCCTGTATCCAGACTAGCCCTCCTGTTCACTTGCTGCTCTCAGTGGCAGGAACGCTTCATTTCCTTCGTGTCCTTATTCACAGCTGATGATCTGAGCACTCGCTCACCCTTCCCACTGCTGGTTCTTGGCGTCAGGGCGTCTTGGAGCCAGGTATACCAGGCTCGCAGCTTTACCATTACTGTCTAGGCTGGCATGTGAGCGGGTAGAATCAACAGACAAGCAACTTCCTGTTCCTCATTGTGTAAGGAAAGTTACTGTATGATTCAACCTCCAGATAAGTTACAGGACTTTCAGAATTTTATTCTACCCTTCCTTGATGTTCATACTGTTTGTACATGGACACTGCTTTACAGAAGTGATTCAGTTCTTCACATACCTGAATGCCCTTTGTGTTAGGGCTTCAGTTAGGCACTGTCGGTGCTAAGATCAGTAAGACATAGTCAAGTGTAAGGTATTGTGAGCATTTGTAATAGGACTGTCTGCATTCTTGGCAGATCTCAGGAGCACCTTATTTGTTGAAAGAATGAGTAGGATAAGTTAAGAAATAGTTTCCTTTTTAAATTAAGAAAGATACACTCATACATACTCATGCATTATATATACAATCATGTAACAGATACATGCATACAGCATTGTGGAATTTTTAGCCTTCAAGCTGGTTCTCTCTTGGCAGGGGGAGGTTTGGGAAGAGAGCCACGGGGCGGGGGCTCTGCCGCTGCCCTGCCTTTGCCAGGCACCTGCTGCTGTCTCCTTGGGTGGCTTGAGGTAAGGCTGCACAACGAGGTGTTTGGGAAGTTGTTAGAGGTGTTTTTTTAATGGTCTCCATGATTAAGGGTTATATATTGTCCATGAATTTAATTCTATTCAGGATGGTAAGGAGAACATTACAGATTAAGTATGTAATAAAAATGTAATAAGAAGGAGTCATAGGGTCTGATCGGGTTGAGAACCTGTGGTTTCCGGAACATGTTATCATGGGTCCTCAAGGAATTTGAAATGTTTCAAAGGACGCAATGGGTACATCATGATTTGTGACGATTCCGGGTGAGGCAGAGTTTTGTGCTGGAGCCTGCCACTTTGGTGGGAGGCACCATCATGTGATAATAAGAATTTCTGGGATATGACTGGGCACTAGATGTTGTCACCTGCGTGCAGGTCAGGAAGGCATAATATGCAAATCAGTCAGGTGACACCATGGCTTGTGGAAGCAGAGGGCAGGAGTCCCCGGTCTCAGCTTGTGTGATTTCACAGTGCTCACAAGACCCCTGATCATGCCTGGCTGCTTGGCGGGTGCTCACACAGTGCATTGGCTGGAAGGAGAGGAGTCGGGAGGCGCTGGGATCCTGGAGAGGCAGAAAGAAAGGGGAGGTCAGACAAGGTGGCCAGAGTCTGTTTACCTGCTTTACTGATTTGCCTGGGGCTGAAGCCTCTGCAGAAGGGTCAGTGACTCCTGAAACCTTGTCCTGGCCTGGCTCAGCAGGGTGTGCCAAGTCCTGTTAGCACTGTGGCCGCGTGCCTAGTTAAACAGTCAGGCCCCGTGCAGTCAGAGAGAACCCCCACGAAATGGCAGTTTGTTCAGTGATGTGTTGTACTTACTACATGTGTTGCTTTTAATGGGTGTGAAAGATCAGAGAGGTCCCGTGTTCATTTTACAGACTGCTTTTAGGAATCATGTAGTAAAAGGTAAAGTGTGTAAAATGTGGAAAATATGGCATGTCTTATAAATATTCATGTGAAAAACATTTTTAAGGAATAATATATGTCAAGGAAGGTCGAGCAATGTAAGATGGCGTCTGAATTAGATATTTGAACCACCTTCCAATCCATTTTCGTCGTCTTTGGAATGTATTCAGTGCGTGTAAGTCTCCTCTTTTCCTAGAGATGGACCTGCCATTTTGTTTGGTAGAGTATCCATTCCTATCCCATTTCCAGTCGGCTCCCCTGCTATTAGTGAACAGGGTAACTTCTCCCTTGCATTTGCTGCTAAATGTCTTCTGTAATAGATAAAAGTTAATACTTAACTGGTGTCACGTGTAGTTGTCCTATTTATTCCATCCATTTTTCTTTAAATAGTTCTTACGCCTCTTCTCTGTGTAATAAAGTTAAGGAAGAGCGTCATGTTGCCATTCCATTCCTTGGCTCTAGTAAGGAAGGATCTAGATCTTTACCGTTCAGTACAGTAACAGCTGGCCACATGTAGCTCTTGAAAATTTAAGTTACAATGAGAAAAAAAAAAAACATTGGAAATTCATCTCTCCAACTCACACTAGCCACACTTTGAGTGCTCAGTAGCCACTTGTGGCTGGTGACTCCCCCACAATGGCCATAGAACATTTCCGTCATCGGGGACTGTTCTTTTGGACAGCTGCGTCTAGATCCCTGTAATACACTCCAGCAACCCACTTCCTGTAGTATCTCGTCACTTACAGTTGCTTTCAGGGCTTTGATGCAAACCTCTTCGGTTTTCTGGAACCATCTGGAACTTTCTCCTCCATTTCACCTCTCACACCTCTCTTAAGTCCACCTGTGCACAGTTGAAATATCAGGCCACATTGTCGAACCTGTAACCCGACTGGGCCTCTGTCTGCCCCTAACTTGGCCGTGATTTGGCCCGGTCCTGGTCTATTCCCTGGGGCCCTCTGTCCCTTTCTTAATTGGGGTAAGTGGCAGGCATATCGGCCTAGATCTGCAGTGGTCATGAGGACTTTCTTGACCAGGGACAATGGAGTTGTTAATTCTCAGCCTCGTTAACTTGTGGTTTGAAGAGCTCTGTATTCCTTTTATTTCATTTCTCTCTTTTGTTTTTTTCCATTTCATTGTGATGTTGTAGAGCCTGGCCCTGCCACCTTTCCTGAGCTCGATTTTGTAGACTTGTTTCCAGCAACTTTTCTCTTATCCTTGATCTCCTCCCCTGATTTTTTTTAAACTGGTCCCCACAAGTTCCACTTCTCTATTAAATTTATATTTATGATGTATTCTTTGATCAGTGGTATTTTTGTGTTAAGTGTATCTTTGCCCTATTTATCGTATTTCTTTATTTTTAACAGAACACAGTTTGTAGTTGGTGCTAATTTAATACTTTCAGTTTTTCTGTTTTAAATTGTGGTGTATTTATTCAGTGGGAAACTTCATAGTATGGAAAATAAATGAATGCAGTTCACGCAGATCCATAAGGATGAATCTCAAACATGATGCTCAGCCAGAAAAAGCAACTTTCAGAAGAAAACTTGTAAAATGTCATTTATTCAAATATTCAAATACAAAAAAAACCATTAATGCTGTATTGTTTAGTGTTCCACGGTATAGCAACTTGCCATTCAGAATAGTTATGTGCTGTGTTGGGGAGAAGGGTTTGCAGTGCAGGAAAGTCCACGCGGAGCCTGAACAGGGCAGGTGACCTTTTATTTCTTAACTGGCGGGACCCTGAGTGCTCAGCATATTTTTCCTTACGTGTTTCCGTGTCTAAGGTATTTGTAAAAAATTCAAATATTCACACTTGTTTTAAAGATAAATGACAGAAATATCTAACATACAAAATGAATGTTTTCCATAATCCTTTTTCATGTTAATATTTTAGTATATTTCTGTGTATTTCTTGTAATTTTTTCAGCTTTATTGAGGTATAATTAACAAATAGGAAATGATAAGATATTTAAAGAGCGCATTGTGATTCTTTATTGTGTGTGTGTGTGTGTGTGTGTGTGTGTATGAGAACATTAAGTTCTACTCCCTCAGCACATTTCAGTTAGACAATACAATGTTGAGACTATAGCCACCATGTTTTACGTGAGGTCCTCAGGCAGTGTTTCTGTGTTTTGAGTCTATGTTGTTCAGAATAACTCTTTCTTTCTTCTCCTGTGATATTAGCTGCTGCTCTTCATGTCTTCCTTCTCCAAGCACCCGGCTGTGTACTTTGGGGCCATCACTTCTGCTGGGCAGGGGGTGACTTGCTACCATGTCTGGAATCTTCCTTTGCCGATGGGTCTGAACCCTCTTCCATCTCTCCTTCAGGTTCTGTAGCAGACCTCCACTTTACAGGCCAGGACAGGCAACTGCTGAAGACTCCTCTGCCTGCTTTTGTGAACCAGGGGCTGTTGATTGTCACCCAGCTCTGTGTGTCGATGTGCCCTGTCCCTCATCCTCTTCTCCCACATGCGTGCTCATTACCCACTGCCTTGGTTTTGCTTTCAGTTTTGCTTTTTCAAGAGTGTGCAACATAGTTGTGGTGTTCTGGAGGCATAGATTGCACCAGGAGGCTGGCCTTGGAGAGTGGGTCACCCAGCCCGTTGCCTCCCCAGTGGCAATGTGACCCCACTCTGGCTTCTCATCTCACTCCTGGCAGCACTTGTAAGGTTTTTGAAGACCGACCTCACAAGCACAACTTTGGATCTTCTGGAGAAGGTCTAGAAAGGAGAGATTGCCTACGGTGCTGAAATGAACTGAGAGAAACTGGAGACGCCAAAGAAGATACAGCTTCTTGATCAGAAAATAGGGGTTTTGGGGCGCGCGGGCAGCTCAGTTGGTTAAGCGTCTGACTTCAGCTCAGGTCATGAACTCGTGGTTCCTGAGTTCAAGCCCTGCATCGGGCTCTTTGCTGATAGCTCAGAGCCTGGAGCTGCTTCTAATTCTGTGTCTCCCTTGCTCTCTGCCCCTCCTCCACTCATGCTGTGTCTCACTCTGTCTCTCAAAAATAAATAAATGTAAAAAAAATAAAAAAAAAAAAAAAGAAAATAGGGGTTTGGGGGCACCTGGGTAGCTAGTCGGTTAAGCGTCCAACTTCAGCTCAGGTTATGATCTCATGGTTTGTGAGTTGGAGCCCTGTGTCGGGCTCTGTGCTGACAGCTCAGATGCTTCGGATTCTGTGTCTCCCCCCTCTTTTTCCCTCCCATGCTCATGCTCTGTCTCTCTCTGTCTCTCAATAATAAATACACGTTAAAAATTTTTTTTAATTAACAAGAAAATAGGGGTTTTGGGTTTCTCAGCTATTGTAGCTTGAACGAGTCTGCCGTGTGGTCTTGAGGAACAAGGAGATGCAGTTGGGGAAGCTATTTTGGTCTGTGCTCCGACCAGCATGCAAAACACTCCTCAAAAGAGAGAAAACCTTCAACCTTATGTGAACTGAGAACTGACTTGAAAAGTGAGGAAATTCACAGCAAGCATGTGCACGTGGTGGTCCTGCAAGTGGGACTTGGTGTCCAGCTAGAAGACTGGATCAGCATTTCTGCACAGAAACAGGTGGTGAAGGCACGGGTGTGGCCACTCCCAGGGAAGGCTAAGCAGGAAGTGTAAGAATTGTGTGTTTGTCTTCGCATGGTGGGACACTTCCAGGGGTGGTAGTGTGAGGCCGGCTATGTTGCCCTTTTCCCAGCTGAAGATGCTCACGGGACCTGTCACTGCGGGTAGCCTGCCTCTGTGGCAGAAGGAAATGCCTTTGCAAATAAGTCTAGTCTGGATGAAAAGCGAACCGCGGTGTTGAAGGCAGCCAGGGAAGCCTGAGTTGTCGCTCGGTTGCTGTGAGTGAGCAGCGGGCGCTGTGCTGCGTGGAGTGGGGGCAGCAGTTGCAGTCGCAGCAGACAGAGGGCCCGATGTCGCCCAGCTCTCTGGGATTACACTGCGGTGGTCAAGGGTGCAAGTCTGATGATCCTGGGAGGTAGCTCGTGAAGGTCCCGCTTTTGTTTTGTTTAATCTCTTCTAGACTTTGGAGCTCTTGTCACGTCGAGTTTTTGGTTATTCAAGGTGACTCAGTCTGTTTCTTATAAAGATGTTTTCCTACCCTAACTCTGGCCTGTTAGCTACTTCCCAGCCTTTCTGTTTTTCTTTTACCTGCCACTGCCCACTCCTTTACCTTGAATTCCCACAGATGGTGTATTCTGTACTGGCCATATATCTTCCCTGTGTCTCAGAATGGTTGCATCTTGAAATTCACATAACTTTCTTTAAAAAAAAAAAATCTTCACTGAGGTTTGATTCACACCCCATACAACGTACCACTCCAGCGTACACAATTCAGCAGTTTTTCGTACATTCTCAGAGTTGTGCAGTCATCTCCACTAACTGTAGAACATTTTCAACACCCCAGAAGGAAACACTGTGCCCCCCCTACCCAGCCCCTGGCAACCACTCATCTATTTCCCGCCTCCATGGATGCACCTCTTCTGGACATTTCATAGAAATGGAGTCACATGCTCCATGGCCTTTTGGGACTGGTGTCTCTCTCTGAGCATCAGTCATGTGGCTTTATTTCTATTTTCAATGTATTCTTTTGTTTGGTTTTCTTTTTCAGGTATTTAGCTGCCACTATCCTCAGATCATAAATTGAGTCTTTCATTCCTAGAATCTCTTTTCCATCAACTATGTTCTGTACCTCAACCTGTAACTCTTAAACTATTAGTTTAACTATTAACTATTAAGATCTTGAAATTAATGGTGATTTCTCAGTTTTCTGGGAGAAAGAACACAGTCTGTGACTCTTCTTGTGCCTGCTTCAGACTTTAGCTTACGTGCTCCCTTTTGTCTGCTGGTGCTCCGCGTTACCCTCTGATGAATAACCATCTCTTGTTGCTCTGTGTTACCCTCTTGTAAAATACCATCTACTGTTGCTGTCTTTTAGCTCCTGACACCTTTGCTTTTAGCCATCTTGTTTCATGGCCTCTTCTGATTATTTAAATTCTGTTATATTACATATTCCAAGATAGTTATCATAGGCCTTCTTTTTTTTGTTTGTTTTCTAAAACTCACTGTAGAAAGCCTGTGTCACATGTGAACATTATGTCAGCACACAGACCTGAATACATGTAATTCTTCTCGTAGACGTGTGTCATCACTTACTCATTGTCCTCACACTGCCATCCTTCCACGCCCCAATTGAATTTTTGGTGAACATACTTCATGCCTTTCCTCAGTTTACTCCTGAGTTGCTGCTGAAGATGCTCTAAGGAAGAGCACCGTCTCTCCCTTTTTATATGTGTCAACTCATCTCACACTCACAGGAGCTCTGCGAGATGCCATTAATTGTTGTGTTCCTAGTGTTTCCATTTTATAGATGAGGGAACTGGAGTCTAGTGTTTAAGTCACACTTTTCAACTACACTCAGTCTCTAAAACCAGACTATTCTTTTTGTCCTCTCTATTCCCTTGAACACTTCTGTCTAGTTCCTAACCCTCAGTAAGTACTCAATAAATAGTCAGTTTGTTGGCTAAGTGAATTGAGCACATGAATGAATGAGATAGTACCTGGTGGGTATGCCAAATGTTTTCCTTTTAAAGAACTTATTTTTGTAGCCTTGGGAGGAATGGATCTCTGAATTTTTCACGACTGGACTCTGCAGTGTTAACACTCGGCAACATAGCACATAGCGGAATAGCATTTAGTAAAGCCAAAATTGAAAGTGAAGACAGTACATGGGAACACGGTCACTAAGTGCCTGGTCATCACATTCGGCTGTGATGGCAGCTTATTTACGTATTACCAGTAGAGAGAGGGAAGCTGGGTGCAGAAAGTACCTGCTCCTGGAGCAGGATGTAGAGCGTGTGTGTGTGTGTGTGTGTGTGTGTGTGTGTGTTCCGAAAGTCTGTTTTGTTAGCCTAAAGTTTTAGTCAAAACCAAGTTAGACAGGCATGGTGCCCACCCTTTGTTTTTTTCACCTGCTTGAGTGGCAGTTTCATATTTTGTTATTTGGGACTTCATTTTTAAAAAAGAGGTTACGTTTTACCAACACCCATCGCTGTAGGAACTTGTGATTTATTGTCAAGTATTGCGGGAATCAGGCTGAATCAGTCCTTGTGATCAGTGGTTTTACGTAGGAGCAGAAAGGACAGAGATCCATCCAGAGTGTTTTAATATTAACAGGGTGAAAAATGTTTTGGTTTGTTTTGTTTTCCACACCAAAATTTCTGGTCTTCTTAAGCAGAAGCAATAGACAAATATGAAATATTGTATCTATAGTTTTGTAGAACCTGGTTATTTGCTAGATTAGGCACCCTTGTAATCTTTATTTTCCTTATTGACTGACTGTATTTTAGTTTAAATAATCCTCATGCTACTTGGCCATTGCAGACCTAGTTGTGAAGAAAAATATAATACAAAGTGGAATAACTTTTCAGAATGTTTATGAAAGAGGCTAAACCGATTGCCTCTCTTAGGTTTATTGTTTCAAGTCATTAGTGATGCAGGCTCCTAGGCATCCATTTACGTTGCTGACTCCCAAGGTCATTTCTCAAACATCCTTTCCTTCTTGATCATTCTCCTCTATACTGAACCAACATTCAGGTCCTTGATTCTGGGTAATGGAGGCTGTCTCATTCCAAAGCAAGGGCCCCGCAGAAAAGGACCACGATAAAGAAAGAAAGCCACTTTCTTTTCCAAAGTGGATTTTGGCATACACTCAAATTACACTCAGCTCACCAAAACTAAGCACTCATTTTGTGCAAGTGACAGTTTTCATCGTCAAAGGATTGATGATGTGCTTAAGAATGTTAACCATGTCAGTCTCCTTCACGCACACAGCCATAGGCCAGCCCCTTGGCCGCATAGGAGCGTGGTGGGAAGCGTGTCCCCCCTATTCTAGCCTCTGTAAAACTGCGCTGATGGAAAAAGGCATCAGTGCTGGTGAGGTTTAAAATCAATTACCATGAAGGAATGTAAGAAATCTGATTAATCTCCTGTTCATACTTAATAAATCATTTAGCTGCTTTATTTTGACCATCTGCTCCAAGAGAGCCATTCTTTTGAACTTGGACCCCAGGGTCCATGTGTATTGTGCTTACTCATTAAATCCTTATCTTTTATAAACTCTTTTCACGAAAGACTTTGATGAGGCTGGGACTCAGTCGTCCAGCCCTGATACATTGCTGGGGGTAGTGCACACCGGACTGCCTTATTTATCGGGCCAGTTTCGCTCTGGTTTTGGTAAAAGGTTTTACTTTAAATTTGGCTTTCCACATGGAAGCATGGACACTTAATTGGTAATTGGTTTACCACTTTTGCCTGTTAGGGACACATATATACATCAGATCTTTGGAATACTAGCAGACTTGTGTTACCAATACAAGTAGGTCATCAGGGGCTCCCTAAGAAAATTTTACGTAGGAAACAAAGTCGGAGCGACTGTTGATTTAACAGTTCCACAAATGCTTTTATACGTAGAAAGAACATGGAGAAGACTCCCAGGGATAAGCATGTCAAACACGCACATTGAGAATAATAGCCGGTGTTACTAAGTTTTTACTGTGTGTCAGGCACTGTTGTAAAGGCTTCATGTGTGTTACTCAGTCTTTGCGTCAGGCCGAGGGAACAAGTCCTGTTCCTGGCCTCGCTGTGATGAGGTGTCTTCTCTTACTCCAGGTCACGAGGTGGAGAGGCGGCAGGCCTGCACCTGAGGGCTCCTCTGCAGAGTGCTCACGCTCACCCATCTCTGCATGGCCCGATGTATAAGCATTGCTACCACCCCTACGCTTTGGGGAAGGTGGGTTCCTGTCCCCACCACTCCTCCCTGACTGCCGTGTCCCCTAACTCCCTTATCACCCACTGTGGCTGGCGTTTCCTCAGCCTCATGCTCCCATGACCATCTCCCCCCGCATCCCTCGTTGCCCCCAGCATGAAGGCTCCCGGAGCTGGTGTACCTGGTGGCCTGCACGGGCCTCTGCTCCTCCTCCCTGACCGTTCCCCCACATGCATTCTCTGTTGCAGCCACACTAAACTCACTTCTGTCCCTCAGCTGTGCCTGCCAGGGGCTCCCTTTCTGCAGGGCTCGTTCACAAACTGGTATGGCAGCGCCCATGGCCTGATGGCAGCTGCCCTGGGCCCTGGCCCTGTTGGCTTTCACTCTTCATCTTTCAACCCTCAGCGTGGAAGGCCCTTCATCCAGAGGCTTCCCTAACCCCCAGATCTGCCAGGCGCTGCCCTCCTGTGCTTCCCCAGGCACCCTCGCTTCCTTGTCCTAGGACTTTGTTCTCATACCCGCCCACTGTGTAGATCCTTCCTCAGGTGACAGCCGCATTCAGGTAGGGGGTCACGGCTGATGCGTTCACCCGTGTCCCATGAACACACCTAACACAGTGTGGTAAACACCTTGGTAAGTGATGAACGAGCAGCTACTCAGTAGTCCCAGTGAGAGGAGCATCAGCAGGCCTCAGGGATGCGCACCCCACGAGGCGTCAGAGCTCGTGACTGCTGGCCTGGGCTGGGTTGCTCACGTCCCCTGGTGGGGGGCATGCCTCAACTTTCAGGTGTGGCTTCGGCTTCATGCATGCATCTGTTTGGCTCAGTCTGTAGCTCTTCCCGTCGGCTGGCTCAGCCTCTTCTCTGCGTTAGTTGTCACGCCTCCAGGAAGGTCCCCTTCACTTGCTCTTGCAGGTCTGGGGCTGCATGGTGGGGCATGGGCAGTTACCTGACCGGGCACTCTTCCTGGGTCTGAAAGAACCGAGAGCAGGGCCTCTCTGGCCGCCCTGGCTTTGCCTTCCCTGGGGAGGCCTTGGCTACAAGGAGTGGCAGCCTCAGGCAGGGGAGTCCTGAGCTGCCAACATCTTGCAGGGAACGCTATTCTGGGGTCAGGGTCAGCTACAGACATGACAGAAGACCTCTCCCTGCTGCGGTAGCTCCTCATACCCAACCTTCCTCCTCCCTCCTCCTGCCCCACCCCCACCCCCGGCGGCACCGCATGCCACTGCTGTCCCACGTCTTCCCCACCTGCTGTCCCGCTGTCTGTTGTGCAGTCAGGGGAGAGCCCATTAGAGCAGCTCCAGGGAACAGGCTTTTCCACAAAGTTCTAAGCTCTACCAGCTTGGAGACCCCGTGACAGGTCAGAAGTAGAACTTTCTCTGGTTAGCTCACAGAGGTTGTGTTTTTGTTTTCGTTTTGTTTTAATTTTTTTTGTTTATTCATTTATTTTGAGAGAGAGAGAGAGCAAGTGGAAGAGGGGTAGAGAGAGAGGGAGAGGGAGAAATCCCATGCAGGCTCTGAGCTGTCAGCACGGAGCCCAGTGTGGGGCTCAAACTCACAAACTGAGATCATGACCTGAGCAGAAACCGAGTCGGACGCTTAACCAACTGAGCCACCCGGGCACCCTTGTTTTTGTTTTAATGTTTATTTACTTATTTTGAGAAGGAGACAATACAAGCAGGGAAGAGGCAGAGAGAGAGGGAGAGAGAATCTCAGGCAGGCTCTGTGCTGTCAGCGAGGAGCTAAGCCAGACGTGGGCTTCATCCCACGAACCGTGAGATTACAACCTGAGCCAAAATGAAGAGTTGATGCTTAACCAACTGAGCCACCCAGACACCCCAGAGTTTTCATTTTTTGACCCACCCAAGGCAAAGTGGCGGGTGGGCTCAGTGTCATCTGTGATGGTCTCAGAGGAATTCATACAAATGTGCTTTTACTCCTCTGTCAAATTCCAGTTCATGCTTGCTTGCTTGCTTGCTTGCTTGCTTGCTTTCTTTTCTTTCTTTCTTTCTTTCTTTCTTTCCTCTTTCTTTCTTTCTCTCTCTCTCTCTCTCTTTTCTTTTCTTTTCTTTAGTTCATGCTTCCATTTAAAGTTTATATATGTATTTTGTTATGAATGTGATTGATCCTGGACATTGTGTGTTTTTGTTGAAGAAAAAAAAATCCAGAAGTTCAGGACCTTAGTTAAGAGAGAAGATTTTAGGGTCTCCTTTGGGGTCAGCACCTGAAGTTACTTATCTCAGTCTTTGGATTCCCGCCTGTGACCTGGGTGTGTGCTGGGGTTTCTCTAGGTGTTTCCAGGGCTCCTGTCAAAATCTCAATCTGGAAACAGGTGACTTGAAAACACCACATAGTATTTTTATGAGGAGGTAGGTAGATGAAGACAGATTGATGAAATGGTGGCCTAACCATAAAATGATGAAGGACAATTGATTCAGTAATCTATAGGAAATTTAATTTTTAAAACTTTTTTTAAATTAATTAATTAATTTATTTATTTACTTACTTACTTATTTTAGAGAGCGAAAGAGAATGTAAGCCAGGGGAGGTGTAGAGCGAGAGAGAGACTCTCAATCAGGCTTCATGCTTGGTGGGGAGCCCGTCGCAGGGCTCAAGTCCACAACTCTGAGATCATGATTTGAGCCAAAATCAAGAGTCGGATGCTCAACCAACTGAGCCACCCAGGTGCCCCAACTAATTATTTTTATTTTTATTATTATTATTTTAACGTTTATTTATTTTTGAGAGAGAAAAAGAAAGAGAGAGCAGGGGAGGGGCAGAGAGAAAGGGAGACACAGAATCTGAAGCGGGCTCCAGGCTCTGAGCTGTCAGCACACAGCCTGAAGTGGGGCTCACACCCATGTGTGAGCCAAAGCCAGACGCTTAACTGAGCCACCCAGGTGCCACCCAGCTAATTTTTTAAAAAGTAATCTCTGCCTGCATTGTGAAGCTTGAACTCACAACCCCGAGATCAAGAGTCACATGTTCTACCGACTAAGCCAGCCAGATGTTGCCTCAGCTTTCTTTAAGTAATTAAATAATTAATTTTAAAGCATTTATTAAAAATTACTGATTGTAAGTACTTGTGTGGGTTTAGGAGTGTAGACACCTCACCTCTTGATCACATCTTTGCGTGATGCCTTTCCATAACCACCTTCTATTGGAGCTAAAACTCTCCAAGACAGACACCTGTTCTGTTCTTGTTTTTATTCTCTTAGGTACAGCATACCCACTCCCTTTAACAAATTTGCAGTCTCGTTAAATTTCAGTAAGGACTAACAATGGATTCATTTAAATAAGGTTTGCTTCCTTTTCAGAAGTTACTTGAGTTCTGTCTGAAAAAGCTGCTCCTTAGTGTTTCCCTAGCAGGTTGTTGTTCCGAATACCCGCCCGCAAGAGCTACTTCATAGTGTGGTGTGCATTTGTGTGTTATTTCAGCCTGGAAGGAGAACTGTAAAGATGTCAGTTAATTGTCCATTTAACTGACTTTTTTTTAAATGAGGATTTTGTGAGAGAATTAAATTCTCATGGAGTACAGCTTGACAGAACGGCATGTTCTAGATCCAACAGAAGACTGATACTTGATAATCTGAATCAAGGGAGGTTTTAGTTACCCCTGTTGGTCCACATCATGGTCTCACTTTTCATTGCAGTTTTGCAATCCTGACAT
Source organism: Cryptoprocta ferox (assembly GCA_028646485.1). Lineage (NCBI taxonomy): Eukaryota > Metazoa > Chordata > Mammalia > Carnivora > Eupleridae > Cryptoprocta > Cryptoprocta ferox. The sequence goes on along the minus strand of CM053564.1, from coordinate 3,044,737 downwards.
GATAAAATGGTCCATATTCTAGATCACCCTTACATAGAGATTGGCTGAACAAGTGTCTAGGGTAGACTGTCAGTCTGCTCTGCTGCCGGCACAAAGAAGTCTTGTAACCCTTTCATGGAGGAACTTTTTAAGGCTCATTTCAGCTCCCCCAAGGGAAAACACATGGCCAAAGTTCAAAGAAAACGTGATACAAGTAAATGGTATATCTTGGAGGCAAACATTCTCCCAGGAGTCTGTGCGTCTCTGAAAAGATCACGAAAATCAGTAGTAAAATATGTCATTCATATTTTCACTTTACTCTCCACTTTTCAGGAACATGTCCTGCATAGAGAGCAAGATCAAGCTGCATTTCAACCAACGGTGGTTTCCATCTGTGCTGATTGTAATTTTTATCCATAGGTTTGAAGACATACCTGATAGCGGGTCAGAGAGCGAAGGAGTCTCATTGCAGCTGTTCAGAGGCCTTGCTTTCTGGCTTTGAGGTCATTGACGGCTCACGGGTGTCCTCAGGCCCTAGGGGACAGGGGACAGCATCGCCAGGGAGTGTCAGTGACTTGGCGCAGACTGTCAAAACCTTTGATAACCTTAAGGTTAGTTTTTTTTTTTTTTTCTTACTTCTTAAACTTTGTATTAATTCTGCAGTAGAACATGTGAAATGATAAGCAGCCTTTGGGTCTGTGGCAGACGACTTGGAATGCCCTGCAGTTTGGTTTTTGCGATTCTTAAATTTAGTCTGAAGTCACTAGCATTTTGCATTTTTTAATATCTTTGCTTTTTTGACATATTATGCACCTCCATTTTCTTTCTACGCTGCATCAATTGCTTCTTACGCGAGTTGTTATTTTCTTTTTCTGAGACCTATGCTGTCTTTTGGGACTTCTGAAAGCTAATGATAAACGACAGTAAAGGGGATTCTTCTCGCCTCTTGCTTGTAGAGCTAGTTCGTATCCCACCGCAGACACCGTTTTCTCAAGTGCTTCTCCGTCTCTTGAAATCCAATGTCTTAGGATTATTCTAACTTCTGTTACTGTGGATGAATCTTGTGACACAGCTCACCTTAAGAGTACAGGCTTGCCAGGGGCGTTACAGTATTTCATTGTTGGAACAGAGACCTCCTGGTGGCTGTCTAGAAGTGCCTGTTTCTGTCATAATAAACTACCACAGGATTAACATGGCAGACGGGCTGTGACTGGTACCTCTGGTTCATTTCTACAGCTGAAATATTTTCGGTTTCCATTAAAAAAAAAAAAAAAGGAAGGAGAGAGAGACAGAGAGAGAGAGAGGCACTGATAACAGTTGCACTTCACTGTGTTGTTGTGCCCTCGAACAGGTCAGGACGATGGCCTGGTGCTACGGCTGTAATCCTGTGTGTCCCTGCTTGTCCACATTCACTCAGCGCTTTGAGAGCTAGCTCAGAGGGGACCACAGCGTGGGCGTCCAAGTCCTTTCCATCTGCCAGAATCCATAGTCCCTGCCATCCAGTTATTTTGTGTGATTGTTGTGCTCAGTTGTATTAACAGCACTCCGGTGTCATTTTTACTGTGTGCTTTGTTAATTTAGTGTGGGGATTTCCACCTGCAGCGTTAGGAGCATTTCGGGCCAGCTAACTCTTCACGATGGGGGCCATCCTGTGCCCGTGGGATGTTGAGCAGCATCCATGGCCTTCACCCACCACATGCCAGGAGCACCCCCTCCTCCCATTATGGTGGCCCAGCTTGTCAGACAGTGCCTCACGACCCCTGAGGGGTGAGGGAGGATGAAATCCCCTCTAGCTGAGGACCCTTGCAAGACCTGGCCCTTCCCCGTACGCTGTGGCGCACGTGTGACAGCTAACGTATCCCGTATTTCTTTAATGCCTGCACACTTTGGAGGCAGCCTCTTTGCATGGGGCAGTGATTTGCAGCAGTCCGAAAGGGGAGCTCTCAGCTCACGGGCAGTCCCTGTACACGAGCGGGGGAGGATCGTCGGGGGGAGAAGTTGGAAACATGGTTTTCCAAGTACACTTTCACTATTTGGAGAGAAATTGTTTCCTCGAGGCTTCAAACTGAACTGCATTTAAAGAGAGAAATAGAACGCAAATCCAAAAACGAATGATTTGTGTTTGCCCGGTACGTTAGGTTGCGTGTACTCGTGTTTCTATCCATGGCACGTAACTTCCGGTTTCAGCAACAGCGATTCACTGCTAAATTACCCTAAAAGGGTTTTCTGATCCCAAAAGAACATTTCTTGTTGTAGTTATATATATGTAGTTATAGATTTAAATATCTTTATGTTTAAAATATGGACAAAAAGTACTTAGCGTGTTTTGTTGCTGTGTATAACTTTTCCAAATAATCTTTGAAAGTTTTCTGAAAATCTTGTGATCTATTAAGTTAACTATGTCTGACAAAAGGAATTTGGGGGTGGGGGGAGATCTCTGTGCCCCTTCCAGGAGGGAAGCATGAGCTGGATCTTGAAGTGTAACTTCGGGACGTCTTGATGCAGGGAGCGTGAGGGCACCTGAGACGGGGGCCGTCCCGCGCTCCAGGTGGGGGGTGGGCAGCTCGGTCTCCCCTCCGGGCCTTGCCGCTCTGGGGCAGCGGGACAGTCCCGCCCCTCTGCTTGGGGTTGTGTGGGATCAGGTGAGAGCAGCGCTCTGTGAGTCCCTTGCAAATAGTAAGCGCTGGGTGACTGAGGGAGTCCTTAGAACTGTCATCCTGAGCCGGAAGGACCGAAAACTGAGGTCTGCTTGAAGGATTATATACATTCTAAGCTGATGTATAAGGCCTTCCCTTGAGTAAGTTTGTGCACAACAGACAAAACACCAGCTGCTCGCTCAGAGGTTCTTGGGGCAGGTTTGTCCCGCACACCTGTCAGTACCTCGCACGAGTCACTGGTTTGTGGCCTTACGTGGTCTACGCCGCGGTCGGGTTTTCTGTTGAGCTGGAAGCATTCGCTGGTTCCTCCTCCCGCTTTGCCAGGGTCTCTCGACTCTCCCTGCCAATGCGCTTCTCCCCTTTGTGGCTGCCGCCGCCGCCTCCAGCCTCCAGCGAGGGGCAGCCCTGTGTAGGTTTCTGTCACCGTCCCCGCATCTCCCTGCCCAGCGTGGGAAGCCCCGGGTTGTGGGAGGGGCCTGTGCCAGGCAGCGTGTCCTTTGAAAGTACCTTCCTTTGAGCAGTGGTTTCTCAGGTCAGAAACAGGCGTCGAGTATGGAACAGCGTTCTGTGGGCAAGTAAAGCTGCGCAATTCTGGGCTGCGCCTGATGGAGCAGTCTCCGTTCCCCAGGGCTGCTCGGGGTCTCCGTTCCCCAGGGCTGCTCGGGGTCTCCGTTCCCCAGGGCTGCTCGGGGTCTCCGTTCCCCAGGGCTGCTCGGGGTCTCCGTTCCCCAGGGCTGCTCGAGCCTTCAGCATGCTAACAGCCACGTTAGGGCCTCCAGAGAGCGATGCGGAGGCCGTACTCTCAGGCCTTTGTGACCACAGACTTCCTTTTCAAGCCACACCTTTTGGAGGAATGACTGTCTAGTGAAAGGAGTTTCATGAAGGAACCAAGAAATTGGGAAAGGTGTTGAGTAAATATTCCTCAAGTGAAAGGACGCACGTCTGGGTCCGGCAGTTGCTCCTGTACCCGCGGTGCTCCTCACGTCCCTTCCCTCTGGGCTCCTCTTCCTCGCCCCGTGTGGTAGAACCCAGCTTCCCGCGAGCCCGCTGGCCAACAGCGCTGTCTCCCCATCTCCAAATCCATGGTCTTTCCAGCTGTAACCTGCCCATTTACTTGTTTCTTGGGCAGCTTCCTGTGCGCTCTCTGAATGCAGGAGGGCCCCGAGTGTCAAATAACTTGTGCTTTTCCCAAGTGTGCAGTCTGGCACGTGGTAGATAATTATAATTTTATTTTGGCTTAAGTTTTTAGTTCTTTTTTTAAGGTTATTTATTTGAGAGAGAGCACACCAGCGAGTTGGGGGGGGGGGGCAGAGAGAGAGAGAGAGAGAGAGAGAGAGAGAGAGAGAATCCCAAGCAGGCTCCTTGCTGTCAGCACAGAGCCCGATGCGGGGCTCGAACTCACCAACTATGAGATCATGACCTGAGCTGAAATCAAGGGTCAGTTGCTTAAATGACAGTCACCCAGGTGCCCCAAGTTTTTAATTCTTGAATGAGACACAGAGAGCGGTAGCTCTACAGAGCTAGGTCAAGTAGGACTGCACTCGGAAGCCTGGGCAGGACTGAATAGATGCAGTAATGTCAATACAGAACTGTTGTCCACCCCTCGATACATGTTCCATGCAGCTTCTCTCCCAGTTCACAGCTGCGGGGGAGGGGTTACCTAATGTTTCATAAACTCATCTGAGTACTGTGATGACCTACCAAGAAACAATAGTGATGTCAAAGGATAAAGGGTTTGGCCCTGATGTCATAGATCAGAGGGAACCCTTCCCACACCCAAGCCTTGGCTTCTTGAGGGAGGCAGTGAGGGTTTCTCTTCAGGAAGCCCTGCCATAGCCAACTGGCAGAGAGGCGTACGACCAGCACCATGGCACTCAGCTCTCTGAACCTGAGCTTGCAAAGAAAGCTCTAGGGTTTGGAGTAGGGGAAGGAGGAATCAAGAGGGGAGCCAGGGAAGGAGAAAAGGACTCTAAATGTCAGTGTCATGGGAGGGAGCTTTAGTACCATGGAAAGAACTAGAACTTAAAATCAAAGATCCTTCTCAAAGCCTTGGCTTTGGGACTGTGAGCAAGTCACTCAGTTTCTCTGTCCACTGTGAAATGGTGGATGATGAGCCCCCAGGGTTGCTGTGAAGATTGACGTCATGCCCGTGAATGCCAGGTTTGGAAGCTCAGTTAATACCGGGCGTGTGTTTACTCACTCCATGTAGAGAAATGGACGCTGACCCAACAGGAGGAGTAAAGAAGGACGAGAGGAGACAGATCACTGCTTTGATTTGCCCACAAGGAGTCACTGACTCAGGAAGGTCTCGCTTCTCTGTGTGTTCCTACTTGAGGGAGGTTCTTCAGATTTCACTGTAGGAGATGTAACCATGTCACAAATGTGACATTGGAGCAGCAGCACCCTGACCCGTTCAGTGTGACCTGACCTCTGCAGTGGATGTCCCCTGCTCCTTCTCCACGAATGCTGTGGATGATGGATGGGTTGAGACTATACATGCCAATAAAAATAGCTGGTCTGACGTCTCTTTGTGAAGAACAAAAAAACGAAAACCAAAATGTGGATGGTTTTAATCACATCAGTCTTAAACAGGGAACTGCATGAGCTGTGAGAGCATCTGAGTGTATCTCTGGAGGACCTTATTGGAAAGACACCTGCTCGGCTAGTCTCTGTGAATCCAACCTTAATCTATTATTCAGAACCCTGGGGCTGCACGCTCACAGGGCATTTCTACATGTTCACAGTCAGTAATGAGGCTGACAACGTGGATTTGCCCACACGGGGGCAGTTCAGGGAGGATCTGCCCTGTTTTCAAAAGGGTAATACTTTCCTTGTGAGGTCACTAGCTCCAGGGACCATCCTTCTGTGGCAGTCACTGAAACTTTTTTAATGACTCTAAATAAATGATCACTCTTTTATGTCCTTGTTATTTGTATGCAAAATCATTATGAGGAGGCTCCGTGGGCTCAGTGTGAGGAAGCAGCTAGCCTTTCAGTTCATTCCAGAAATGGAAAAGGTCATATCTGTCTACCTATATTTTGGACACTGTGTATGTATTATAAATGGTGGTTTAATTGGTAGTGGTGATGGTTGCACAATTCTGTGAATACACTAAAATCCACTGAATTATATACATTTTAGATGGGTAAATTGCATGGTATATAAACTCTATCTTGATAAAAACTCATAAAAATAAATAGTAGTCTAACTCCAAAATGTGAACATGAAGTAAATTGTTTTTGTTTTTTTTAAAGACTTCAGGTTGTATCTACATTTCCAGTCATGCGTGTTTCCTTCTGTCAGGAGGAAGCCTGTCCCAGGGAGGCCGGTAGCTCTTTCTCACAAAAGAGTTCCAGCGGAGGGAGAGACAGCCATCACTGGGACACCACCGTAGTATTTGCCGCAGGCATGGTCCCTCAGTGAGTTCTGAAATTAGTGGGTGGGTGTTTAAGGAGAAACAGGATATTTGTACAGCCTCCAAGCACCTCCACCCCCCAATATTTATTGATTACAAAGAGAAGAATAGTAACTCCACGGTGGAAAACATGGTGGGCCCTGCCTCACTGGGTGATGAAGGCTGGCATCCTTATTAATAAGGCTCTCAGTGTCCTGTGCATGCCCCTGCCATGTGAGGTACTGACAAGGGCATGGCGCCTCTGCGGGGTTCTTCTCCCAACTCTTAAAGCTCAGCCGACTCTCGAGACCGCAGCAGACAAGTGCAGATTCGAGGCCAGTCTGCAGAACACCTGACACCTGACCAGGACACTGCAGGAGTGACAAGTCACCAAAGATGAGGAAAGGCCGAGGACCTGTCACTGGCCGGAGGAGACAAGGGGATGCTAAATGCAGCCTGAGATCCCAGAACAGAAACCGGCCCCTCAGGAAAGCTGGGAAAGTGGAATTCTGTGCAGCGTTAATTCCTTAGTCTTGATGAGTGCGCCGTGGTCCCTGGGAGGTTTGAACATCCACAGAAGCAGGGGACGGACACATGGCGGGGACAGATAGGGATGGACACGTGGTGGGGACAGATGGGGACGGACACATCGAGGGGACAGACGGGAACGGACACGTGGCAGGCAGCTCTCTGAACTGTCTTTCCCGCTCTGCATACGTCTGTTGTTTCACAATGTAAACGTCTAATGTATGTTTACTAACTTCTTACCGTAGTGGTGTTATTCTAAGCATACTGTGTAATGTAAGTCCATGATGTTGATTGTGTTTCTGTGAGAGACCACAGACGAATTGAACTGGAAGATGTGTCCAACGCCATTTAACTGGTATCATCAGGTAGTGAAGTACCTGCTGCAGGTAAATGAGATTTCCCCAAATAACCAAATATTTTCTTCTTTTGACTTCCTGATGGAATATTTCCACAGCACCGTAACGATCTGCCTGCCTCCGTTACTAAACCCAGCGGTGGTTTACGGCTCAGGAATCTGGGCAGAGTTCTGTGACTCCACGCTCCATGACTTTGAGATCCTGCTTCTGATTTTTACAGGTTTCTGTTTTGCTTTGTTGTTTTGCCTCCTGTACTCTCAGACTGTACATTTTCTGTTCTTAAAGCTTCTGAGGTGCCTTTCTTCTTCTGTAACAATTTCTGCTTCCATTTTTTTCTAGTAATTTGTTTGCAGAAATCATCTCCTTGGAAGGGTTCATGCTTCTGCTAACCCACTGGCCTAAACGATGCTGCACTGACCCGCCAAGGAGAGTAGAAGGCAGGGTGACTTTCTCCTCACTTGGAGGGGCCACATGCATAGATAGGGTCCAGGGTGTTGCCACCTCGGCTTAAGCTCCCCTCTGTCATTTTCTAACTGGGTAACTCTGGGCAAGTCCTTTCTCTTCTCTGCCTCAGTCTCCTCATGTGTAGAATGGGGCTAATCGCAGCGTCTGCTTCCTGGGGGCTTCTGAGGACTACAGGCAGAGAGCGCAGACCCTGCGTGGGCCTCAGGAAGTCCTCTGTCGTTACTGTTGCAAATTCCTGTCTGCCACGTTCAGCCTGGGTTTTGAGTTTGGGAGGAAGTGCTGCTTCTCTGGGTCACAGGACAGCTTGCTGAGCAGTCACACTCAGCCGACCAAGCAGGTGAAACCAGGGCTTTTCTGATGTTTCCTCTTCATTTCTCAGAAAAGAGGTTTCCCTGCTCTCTTCCTTGACAGTTATGAAAGGACAGCTGTTGGCTTAGAAGTGATGTATTTCTAATGCATGATGAAGAGAGAGAGCCTTGAAAAAAACCTGTTTTTTACCTCTGTGCCATACATTCTGAACAGAATGGAGCATGTATGTATTGAAATGTGTTGAAAACAGATGCAAATGTGCTCTAATGTGTTGGAGAAGTAGTTATAATCTCCCCTCCAAAGCCGACGTCCGTGCCGGTGCAGGAGCAGAGGTCATATGGGAAAATGCAGCGTGTGTTCTTGGGTGTTCTCCAAGGGATCTCGAGTTTCCCACGCCACACCCAGCACCCTCCTCGGCCCCCAGAGCCCTCTGTTCGGGGGACTGGCTGGTCTTACTAAGCTCCCCCTTGGTGCCCATTGCCAGTAGTGCCACTTAAAAGAAGCAGGAGGTGGTCATGGCAGTGAGGCACAGGACGTCAAAGTGCCAGGATTATTCCCGGGTCCTCCCTGTGTTAGGAAAGGAGGCCAGAGGACGGCTGCATGGTGGTCAGGGACCAGGAACCTGCAGTCCCACTCCCCCTGTTGATAAACTGTGTCCTCAGAGCGGCCTCATGGTGTGTGAGGAGGAGTAATTGTCAGGCACACGAGACCCCAGATGCTGCGTGGGTAAGGACCTGGTTATTGTTCATTGCTGTGTCCTCAATCAGCACACAGGGATTCTCAATCCTGTACCGCTGTATCAGGCTGTTGGACACCTTGCCTCCCAAGGTGGTAAGGTACCCCAGATAGTTCCCTGAAGTCCCAGATGCTCTTCCCTGAGAGCGCTTCTCCACAGGAGAAGAGCTGGGTGTTTAACGGGTGGGGAAACATTTCATAGAGGTATCTGTGTGCTTGGCAAATGAGATGTTTTCACCCAGATTAAAACGAAGCTGGAAGGTCGTTAAAGATTCTGTGGGCAGTGGAGAGGGAGACAAACCCACCTTCTGTGGCCTGCTGGGGGGCCTCCCCAGCGCAGAGCAGATTCTCACTGCCCAGGAGAAGGGAGTGTTGAGATGTGAGGATGTCTCCGTCAGCGCACAGACTTCTCTACAGGTTTTTGTTTCATTTGTTTTAAAGATTTAATCAGTAAAATTACCCCCAAAAAGCAGAGTAGATGAGGAAGAAATAGAAGGACAAAAAGCCACATGTTCAAAGCACAGTGAAAGAAAGGATCCTCTGGATCCATGTGCTGTAAGTTCCTGGGGCTGCTGGCTCTCCCGCCCGCTCCTGGGGTCCGCACTCCCTGCACGAGGCTGCTGTGGGGATGCAGAGGGAGTAGTGAGCACTGTCCAGGCCACGGGGAGTCCCGGCCACCGGGCCTGCTCTCTGCTGCTTGACATGTGACTCTGACAAGCCCCCAGAGCACAGGCCTAGGCCATCGATGAACATTAAGTCTGTGCCTTTGCTCCCAGAGGTTCTTTTGTGGGCAGGCTACCAGACCTGACCTCTGAGAAGAACATTTTATCACGGGAGGGACCAGACCACGTAGCCTCTCTCTGTCCAAGAGATGTAGACTTGGGGTGCCCAGTTGTCCCAGGCTCCTGAGATCAGCCAGTCCCCATGGACACTCCTGGTCTCCACAGCTTCTTCCAGCCCCTTCTCGGTCACCCTTCAGAGAGAGGGCACCGTTCTGAAGTTGTGTGCCTGCGATGTGTGTCTAGGGACTCCTTCACAAGAGGGTGTGTGCCCTCTGGTGTCCAGTAGCTTTGACAGTCACCGTTGCATATTTGTGGCTCTGAGTGGATAAAACATCGTTTATGCGTGAAGCCAGGATGCCATGGGCAATGCGTGAGAAGCACAGGGCCTGTTTTCCAAGTACGTGTTCTGTGCTTGGGAGAAAAGTACTTAGGAACAAAGTGATGCCAAGAGAGAATGAGGTTGGCTACCTTGTGACAAGGACATTAAATGACCAGATGTGCTGTCTTCAGCCCCTTCGTCCTTCTCACCTCTGTTCTGGGAGGTCAATAGGGGGAAATACAGTCCTGTTTTAGAAAGGAGGAAACAGGGCCAGGGATTCCGATACCTATTACGTGTTAGAACCAGGATTTGGTCCACGACAGAGCCTCTGATCACTGTGTTGCACACCTGTAGTCACTGTAGTAACTTCTAGAAGCTAATTGGAACTAGTATTGCTGTGCTACTTCTCTAACCTTGAAGTTTAAAAAGTGGCCAGGGAGGTAGCTGTTGCTATTTCATTATGTCTTTACGTGGCTGGGGAAAGCCCCAGACCCTCAGGGCATGACGCAGGTTAGAGCCTCCCTGACTGTCCCCTGCACCAGACTGTACCCCCTTCTCCCCCGGGCTGCCATTTGGACCTTGCAAAGTCAGTGTTAGCCTAAAGGAGCAGCCACCACTGCTGCTCCCAGAGCCACTCACTTCCCCACCCCCAGGGACACCCCTGGGGAATCCTGCTGGGCATCTCAGTGGCCTGCTGCTTTGGTGTGTATATTGTCACTTTGCGAATGATTACGAGTGTTCATACTTGTACATTGCATCAGATTCCCAGAAGACACAACTCTTTAGAATCTTTATTTCTTTTATTTAATATAGTAGAGGCCTGAAATCTAACATGAGATATGATATAAGTCATATCCTTGCCCTTGGACACTAAATGATATTTATTTATTTATTTATTTATTTATTTATTTTGAGAGAGAGAGTGTGTGTGCACGCACGTGTGCAGAGAGAGAATCCCAAGCAGGCTCTGTGCTCTCAACACATGAACCGTGAGATCATGATCTGAGTCGGATATCTAACTGACTGAGCCACCCAGGTGCCCCTAAATGACACTTACTTTAAATTTCTAAAATAATGTCTAGGCTTCTGTAATGTATTCCAGTGTTTAACAGTGCTTATTATGCTAGAAATTGTTTTGGGGTCCCGCTAAATCTGTCCTGCTGCCGTTTGCCTTCTCCGCGGGCAGTGGTTAGTCGCTGTCGTGGTGGTGGCTGCCGGCTCACCGGATCACGTCCATGGTAAGAGTAAGTTGATGAAGCACGCACTGAATGCCAGGAGCAAGACCAGGCGTTCCGCATGCTTCCTCACTTAGTTCTTCCCACACGTCCACAGGAGCCGTCACCACTCCTGTTGTGTAGGTGACGGGATTGAGGTCCACAGTCTGAACAGGGATCTTCACACCCTGGTTTGTGAGAAATAAAGTCGTGCTCTTTCCCCTCTGCCTGTCTGGGCTAAGCCTCCACTTCTCTCTTCTAGGTCAGCTAATTGCTCAAGCTTCGGAGAATTCCTGGGTCTGTAAACACGTCCCTCTGACTTCTCAGCCTGTTTTATACAAACAGCTCACCATCACCCAGAGCTTGAGAAACTTGTGTAGGCTAGTGGCTGGGTTGTTGGCTTAATAACAGATTTATTGAGATAGAATTCACACAAACACAAAATGCACCCTTTTTAAGTACACAACTTGGTGGTTTTAGTGTACTTGCAAGACTGAGCAACCAGCACCACAGTCACTTTCAGAACATTTTCGTCACCTCGCGAAAGGAACTCCGCATCCATTATATCACTCCCCATCGCTTCCTCCTCTCATCCACCAATCTCCTTACCATCACTACGAATTTTCCTTTTCTGGACCTTGTGTATCCATGGAATCATGTAATATGTGGTCCTTTGTGTCTGGCTCCTGTCACCGGTCAGTGTTTCCAGGGTGCGTCCATGTTGTAGCAGGGGTCAGGCTTTCATTCCTTTCGATGGCCGGAATACTCTTCATTCTGCGGTGCTGATCCTTTCATCCACTGATGGACATTTGAGTGCTTTCTGGCTGTTACGGATAGAGCCGCTCTGAGCGTTCACGTACCAGTCTGCGTGGACGTGTTTCTGTTTTTCACTTGGCTGGTTTGTTTTTAATTCATGCTCAAAGGGCTCAGTAAACCTTCCACCGGTTACAACCATTCGGCGTGACAGCCACTTGCACCCATGGACTTGATTGAATTACAGGTTGTGGCCGTGCTTTCTGGGTGTGTTCCTACGGTGTGTGTTTTTCTTGTAGACCTGCCCTTCATGCGGAATCACGTTCGCCCCCAAATCGGAAGCTGGTGCAGAAGGAGGAGCCGTCCAGAACGGCTGTCAAGAGGAGCATAAAAACAGCACCAAGGTAACCAGCTCGTGGCTGTTGTTCCCGTCAGTTCTTCTCCTGGTGCATCCACCCGAGGTGATATTCCTGTCTTGTCAGCTTCTCGGTTCTGAGAATAATTCCCCTTGGGCGACACCATTCCAGACCTTCTCATCCTTCGGGTTTTGAATAGGCTAGTAAGATCGGGATGGAGAGTCAGGACTCACCCTTGTGAAGTGGAGTAATCACATGTCTCCATTCGTGGGCTGTCAGCTTCAAGACGCATGGATTGTGGTGGCCAGGAAAGGTCTGTGGGGCCAGAGCACGGGGCACAATGTGCACATGCAGGGACAGGAGGGGGCTCTGCAGGAGCAGAGATGCGTTGTGAAGAGAGGCTTGGGGTTGGAGCCTGCGGCGAGGACACTGCCAGAGAAGTCTCACCTGGAGACAGAGTCAGGACCACAGTGGAAGGGAGAACAAACACCAAACTGGGAGACCTTTGAAGACAGCTTATAAAGGCTGACTCTCCCAGGAGGCCTACGTCTGTTCTGGATCGATCCCCATACCGTATCCACCGTCCCAGCTTCCCCTTCCCCCACAGCCCTCTGCAATGCCAATTCTCTGGTTAGCAAGCTCTGAGAGCCTCAACTCTTCCTTGGCCTTCTCTCCACCTCCTTACTGGCTCTTCCCACGATGTCACCTTCCTGGCTGCCTCAACCCCTGGAGGTGCGATTTGACACAATGGGGGGGGGGGCTGGGGAGAAGCGGGTGGGTGGAGAGGTCGAGCATCAGGTCAGAGCAGAGATGTGAGGCTGCTGGTTACGCGTGCAGTGGGGCCTGTGTGGTAGACGCCGGGGTGGAATAGCACTGTTGCATGCCCACACTTCAGCCTCTGTGTCTGCCTCCCACTCCCCTTGTCTTGAGGCAGGCTCCTGGAGCTCCTAATTCCAAAACTCAAAACGGACTTCTGAGCCCTCCCCAAGAGGAGAAGCTCACCAACAGTCAGACCTCCCTGTGTGAGATCTTACAGGAGAAGGGAAGGTGGGCAGGAGTGAGCTTGGACCAGTCAGCTCTCCTTCCGCTGAGATTCAAGAACATCCGGGAGAAAACAGATGCCCATTTTGTTGATGTTATCAAAGAAGACAGGTAAGAGTCAACCATTCCCAGTGAAAGTAAAGGTTTGCAGGTAGAGATCTCTCCTTTTTCTGAATCCCCTTATTCCCGTGTGTTTGCCTTCCATTGTCAGTATATTACTGTATTTTAAAGTAATTTGAAACTTACAGAAAAGTTGCATGAATAATACAAAGAATTCTGATTCTACTCTTTGCCTGACTTACCAACTTTTAACATTTTATGATGTTTGTTTTACTCTCTCTCTCCTTCTTTCTCTCTCTGTGAGATTTATGTTTTTTTTTTCTGAACCATTTGATAGTAAGTTGGATACATCATGCCCTTTGCCCCTAAATTCTGTATTTTCTAACTACAAAGATGTTCTTTTACATAATCATGGTTCCTAAATTCAGGAAATTTAACACAGTTACAATATTTTATCTAATCTACAGTTCATATTCCAGTTTGGCCAGAAATTTTGGCCACAGAAATGAGGTGTCCTTCCTGGATGTCCCATCCAGAGGCCCACAGTGCCCTTCGTCTTCCATCAGTGGTAGGGATTTTGAGCAACCAGGCAAGTGTTGTTGACTTCTCCAATCTATAGTTATTTTCTCCTTGAGACTAATAAGCAGGACTTGAAGATCACACATGTACTCCATTCCTCATCAGACCACCCTAGGTCTCATCTCCATTGATGGTTCTTGCCTGAAATGGTCTTTCCTGTGGTGGTGCAAAATGTCAGCTTTCCTACTTCAGCACCAGCTGCACGCTCATCTTTAGGCACTGAGCGTACCACAGTGCAGAGCCCCTCCTCACTTACTACCTTATCCACCCATCCCTTGCCAGCCTGGACTCCGGGAGTTCTCTGCGATTTAATAGGATATAATCCATCACTGTCCTTATTACGTGTGATGCTCTAGTTGTCCTGAATCTGCCAGCGAGAGCCCTCCTTCAGCTGGGCCCTGTGTCCTTTTGACGTGGCCCTGTCCTCTGCTTTTCAGAGTTTCTGGCACCCTGTTCTAGCACAACAGGATATTCCAGGCTCACTTTATATCTTTCCTGACCCTGCACAGGAATCAGCCATTTCTCCAAAGAGCCTTGGCTCCTTTCAGTGAAGAATAGTATTTAGATACGTTCGTTGTTAATGTCTCATTTAATGTCCTTGTAGCCAAAGACACACTCCATGTGATTTCAGTCCTTTTATGTTTATTGATACTTGTTTTCTGGTCTCAACCACATAAACAGAAGTAGGTCCCAGTGGTTGGCAGTATTAGATCATCTGTGTCTTTACTTTTTGTCTGTTATTCTGTCAGTGTGAAGAGAGGGATTTTTAAATCTCTCACTGTGATTGTAGAATTGTTGGGGTCGGTCTTTTTTTAGTTCTGACAGTATAGGTTTCAAGTATTTTCAAGCTCTTTTTATTTTAGGTACGTACACATTTGTGAGTGTTAGGAATTCCTTGAATTCGTCCTTTTGTCATTTTGAAGTGTCCCTCTTTATCCCTGGTAATACTCTGTCTTAAAAACCACTTTATCTGATACTAATGTAGGAACTCTAGCCTTCTTGTCCTTACTATTTGCCTGGTGTATCAGTTTCCATAAAAAACTTTCAACCTGTGTCTTTATAATTGAAGTGTGTCTCTTGTGGGTTTTGCTTTCTAAAAAAAATTTTTTTATACATTTATTTATTTTTTGAGAGAGAGAGTGAAACAGAGCATGAGTGGGGAGGGTCAGAGAGAGAAGGAGACACAGAATATGAAGCAGGCTCCAGGCTCTGAGCAAGCATTCAGCACAGAGCCCGACACTGGGCTCGAACCCACCAACCTCAGATCATGACCTGAGCCGAAGTCGGACACTCAACCGATGGAGCCACTCAAGCACCCCAGTGGGTTTTGCTTTTTAAAAATCATTCTAAAAATCTCTGCCCCTTAATTCCATTTTAATATATTTACTGACTTTTTAGCCATACTTCTTTGCATTATTTTATTTTACTTTTTGGTGGTTGCTTTAGGATTTATAGATAGGCATCCTTAAGTTTTTATAGTCTTCTTATGGTTAATGTTGTATCATTTCACTTTATTTTTTAAAATTTACTTATTTATTTACATAACTAATCTCTATACCCAACGTGAAGCCCGAACTCATGACCCCAAGATCGAGATTCACATGCTCTTCCAAGGTTCTGCTGTATCATTTCACTTAACGTGGAGACTTCTTATAGCTGTATAGATACATTCTTTTCTTCCAACTTCTTATGCTGTAGTTTTTACATGTGTTACCTTTACCTGCATTACAACCTCAATCTCTAATGCCACCCTCTCGGTAATCTCAGATTGGTCTCCACTGATTGCTCTTCTGTTGAGTTGGATCATATTTTCCTGTTTCTTTGTATGGTGTATACTTTTGGATTGTGTCGTGCTTAGAAACTCTGGATTCTTTTTATTATTCTGAAGAGTATCAGTTTTTTCTTTCTTTCTCCCTTCCTTCCCCTCCGCTCTCTTTCCTTCCTTCCTTCCTTCCTTCCTTCCTTCCTTCCTTCCTTCCTTCCTTCCTTCCTTCCTTTCTTCTTCCCTTCCTCCCTTCTTCCCTCCCTTCCTTCCTTCCTTCTTTCCTTCCTTCCACAGGCAGTTAACTTAACCTAAGCAGACACCAAACTTTGTCTCCCCTGGGGTAGGCAGCTACTCTTTTTTTGTTGTTGTTTAGTCTTAATTAGGCTGCTCAGAGTCTGCTGTTCATTTGCATATTCCAGGGGTCAGCCAGAGATTTGAGCAGAGCTTATATGGTGAATTTGGGGGTACCCCTTACCTATTTTTTTTTCCTTCCCTGAGATTTTCAACCTCATTTTCTCAGCTGTGAGTATCCAAACATGATTTCCTGATTTTCCAAGCCAGCGAGATTGTGGCTGTTCTATCTGAGTTTTAGCCATCCTGCATGTGGTGCTAATGGCTGTCTTCAGGCAAAAAAAAAAGGAAATGAAGCTGCTGCTGCTCCCTTCTTCCAAGTGTGACTCTCCTCCATCTTCTGCCTGCTTTAGTCAACCTCCACTGCCTTCAAGGAGCCATTTTTATAATCTTGTCCAGAGTTCATTGTTGTTATCTGAGAGGGGGTTGGTCCAAAAGGAGCTAATCTCTGTTCCCAGAAATGGAACTTCCCGGTATTAATTTCAGAGGAACAGCACGGCTTCAGGCTTTGTGGATCCCATCCCTTGACTGCTAAATGTGGCTGTTGCACATCGTCCTTACAGCCGCTGTGTTCGCTTTCCTCTGTCCATACTTCCTGAGTGGGCGGGGGGATGAGAGTCAGCATTCGGGGTTGGAATTTTCTCTCTTCTGAGTCTGCGAGCATAGTGAGGTCCTGCTCACCCGTCACAGAAGGAGAGCGTCCACTGTGCTGCAGGGACAGGAGGGAGCGTGCCTGTGTGAGCCCTACTGTGTGCCAGGCACGCGGGAGGGACTGTATCTGTTTTGTCTGATTTAATTACACAAGTCGTCGTGTGAGGGAGACACTACACTCTGTGGTTGTATTTGCCTTCTGAAATCATGTCAACATTCTCTTAAACTTAGAGTAGTTTTCTGCGGACTAAAAAGGATTTTACTATTTGCTAGCAACCCACAACAGAACGAAAGAGTCACGTAAAGCAGGTTTGATTTCTCTGCTATTAAAATCTTTGAGCATTATTTTTCAGGTTTCACACGCAATCTGCATATGTGACAATAGCACCCCAGTTACACTAACTGTAAACAGTTCTGTGATAACAGCCTGTCAGCTGTGACAGCCGTAATGACTGTGAAGTGCTGAGTGGCAGGACAATGGCTCTGAGTGATGTTTTCATCGGAAGCCTTGGAATCAGCCTAAGTGCCCTCAGTATGGGGGTGTCTGCCTCTCCAATAGCGGTTGTTTCCTAGCACGACAGAGCTGCCTTCTTCCCCAGACACTGGGAGATGTTTCCAGAAGCAGGGCTCTCGTGCTGTATGCTGTAATGACAGTGAGCAGCCATTGTTTTTTTGGAGAGGAAACACAACATGTGTTTTAGAAGCACAAAGCACTTTGCAGACGTGTGTCCTGAGGGAGTGGTCTGGCGGGGTCTATCACGTAGTGACCCGCAGACACCGTTTTTTGTGACAGGCTTCAGGAAGGGCATTGGGGCAGCAAATTGTGGTCTTCTGATAGTCAGTATAAGGTGCGCCGCGTTGATCAAATGCATTTTTCATTTCTTCTAGCCTGATGAAGGATTATTTTTTCAAGCCACCCATCAATCAGTTCAGCTTGAACTTCCTGGATCAGGAGCTAGAGCGATCCTACAGGACCAGCTATCAAGAAGAGGTGTGTTTCCCCTCATACTTCTACGAAGAAAGGTGTTGTTTGCGCAGGACAGTTCACTATCAGCTTTGTGCTTTGGCAGCCTCTCTTTTTTCCCCCCCTTGAGTGACAGGAAACTGAAGGCGACTACTGATTTCTCTCAGTCTGTAAGCCCCAAGCTGTGTCTGCATGTGAATTTATCCACACAGGGAGAACACCCCCGATCTTTCCGTGCTCCTTCGTTTAGCATTGCAGGCACGTCTTTTCCAGGCCCCCCTGCTCTGTGCTGGCTGGCATTGTCCTCATTTTCTCCCTCCTTCCCTGGACTCCCTAACACTACACGCACGTCACTTTGTTATGTTTCCCACACCACCCTGATGTTTCAGATCCTGTCTGTCCCCACCATTAGGTTGTGAGCTCCCAGCGCCCCACACAGAACCAGGCCCCGAGCAGGCTCTTGACTGAAGGCATGAGCATCTTACTATCTGTTGACATGCCCATGCTTTCATCTGCTGCGGCTTCAATTCCTGCCTCTTCTGACATGAAGCCAGCTGTCACACACCCTGAGCCTGGGACCCAGCCATTCAGTGGAAGCTTCCAGAAAATGGCTTCTGTGTAACAGACTTTACAGACACAGAGTCGTTGCCTTTGCCCGTCCATAACCCACCTTTCAGGCTCAGTATGTAATGTGCTTGTGAGAACGTACTGGTTTGTAATCGCTTACTGTGTGACCTTGGGTAAGTTTCTTCTCTGTGCCTTAGTGTCCCCGTTGTTAAAAAGGATAGTAGAGATGGCTGCCTAAAAGAACTTACCACCCGTACATGGTCCAGGGTGGGCAAGTGCTCAACAAACGTTGGCTGTGTTTTACATCTAAATCCTACTCCGTGGCCGTCTGCTGCGGCTCCGAGTCACACCTCCCACCTCGCTGCCTCCCGCACACAGGTTATAAAGAATTCTCCCGTGAAGACGTTTGCCAGTGCCACCTTCAGCTCCCTCCTGGATGTGTTTCTGTCGACAACAGTGTTTCTGATTCTGTCCGTCACCTGCTTCCTGAAGTACGGAGCTGCCACCACGCCTCCCCCGCCCGCTGCCCTGGCGGTCTTCGGCGCCGCCCTGCTGCTGGAGATGCTGTCCCTCGTGGTCTCCGTCAGGTAAAGGCCCACCTGCCGGGCTCTTCTCCAGCCTTTAGCCTTTAGCTCCCTCTGCTGGCTCCATAGTTTATGGCTGCACAGTCGGCTTGCGGCTCCTGCCAGAGGCCCCCTACAAGCTCTCGTTCTGGGCGACTGGTCCTCTCCCCTCCCCTCCTCCAGCCCCTCAGCACAGCAGCCTCTCTTGCAGACCCCGGCCCTCAGCAAGCACCTTCTTTACGAAAGAGGGTCCATGTCCTCTGCAGCCCCACAGCTGCCAGCCGGCCCATGGGTCTCCCCAGACTTAAAGAGAGCAAGTGGAAAGACAGGGAATGAGAAAGGGAAGAGAAACAGGACAGAAGCGGATGGGATGCACATGGTGGGTGGCCGCCGGCTGATCAGCAGGTGCCTCTTCTAGATGTGAGAGCAAAACTTTCAAACTGTTAGAAGGAATCCTAGGCGTCCATTTCCATGAACTTGGGTCAGGCAGTGCTTTCTTCAATAGGACACGAAAAGCATGAGCAGCCAGAGGAAGAAGAGATAAGTCAGGCCTCATCAAAATTTAAAGCCTCTCTGTTCCAGAGAACACCTGTCGTTTCTCAGCCTGAGTGAAAGGGAGCCTGCAGGGCGGGAGATATTTGCAGATTGCAACTGAGGTGAGGGTCTGCTATCTAGAATGTAAGCTCAGTAATAAAAAGACAAGCAACTCATTTAGAAATGGATAGAAGGTCTGAATAGACAGCAGGGACCCCTCAGGGAAGGTAGGCCCTCAGGACCCATTCAGCCAGAAGTCAGGGTTCAGCCCGGCACCTGGGGAAGCTCACAGCCACTCTCCATATTTCCGACTAGATGCAAATGCACAGCGCACTCTGTTCACATGCACAGCCCCTGCTCTCCCCTGTCTGCCTCCTGGGCACCGTGACCACGTCCTCTGTCCAGTCCTGTTAGTCTCACCTGGCAGTCCCTCTACTAATTGCCCTCCAGAAGCTGGAGGTAAAACAGAAACGGGGAGAAGGGTCCTGACCTTGAGTGTCTGCTCTGCTTCCCCAACACCCCAGGACAGGCAACAGTGGCCTTGGGTCTGGTCCTGAGGCTTCTGAACACGAGGCCCCTGCCGCCCCACTTCGGAGTATATGGTCTGGATACCCTTCCCCATCCCCATGCCCACCCTTATTCCCCAACCCCTGCCCCCACCCCTATGGCTCTCTGCTGAGGGCCTTCTCTGGCCGCTGGAGGCCTCACACTTGACCCTCGTGTCTCCTGCAGATTGAGATAACTGCAGGGTGCATCCGCACTCTCCGCCCAGATTCCCCACTCGGACTGAGCCTCATGGTGCAGAGCAAGGGATTCCTCCCTATGGGCCCCTGGAGGTCGGCTCTGCACCCCTTACTGAGCTGCCTGGGACCTACTCCCAGATCAGCTCTGCTTCTGGGGATCCCAAACCAAGGAATCTTCAGGCCCCTGGTTTGTCTTTTCCTTTTTAATCACATACAAGAAATTCAGTCACGTAAGTGTACAATTTAGTGATTCCTAGTAAACCTACAGAGTTGTGCAAATATCACCATATGATCTTAGAACATTTCTATCACCCCAGCGAAAACCTGGTGTCCATTTGCTCTGAGTCCCCTCACGCTCCCTGCCCCGGGTTTCTGGGTGACATAGGTCCTGCAGGTAGAGAAGGCTCCTGCTCGCTCAGAAGCTGGCATTGTCTCCATGCCTTTTAAAAAGCCCTTTCCACCATTGTTCCCTGTTCCACTGGAGCCAGTTCTACAGGGTCTGGGCTAACTGGGAGACTGCCAAGGGCTGCAGGCCACAAAGCTGCCAGGCTGGGCTGCACCCCAGTGGGTGCTGGGCCTGTCACACCCGCACGCTCTGCAAGCGCCTTCCAGTGAGGTGGCCACTGCTCCCGAACGACTGCTGGTGTGACTTGAAAAGTTCACTTCACCCAAATCATCCAAGCCCGGGTGGGGGCGGGAACTTGGTGGAGCTCCTCTCAGCACGCAGAGGGCCTTTTTAGGATCCCAGGTCAACAGGGGCCATGCTGCAGAGTACGTGGGCACTCCAGGGAGGCTGGTTCTGCAGCTGCTCTGGTTGCCATCCCACAGCACGGTCACAGCCCATCCCTGCACTCCCCTTATTTTTTGCTGAGCCCAGGCAGGCATGAGCCCAGTGGGTCGCATCCTCAGAGTTCTGCCATCAGTCTTGCCTTCTCCCTGTTGGAACTTGGCTCCCTCTGCCTCCTAATGGGGCTTATGTATTCTGCCTTTGAGCATATTTGTGGTTAGTCTTGGAAATATTCCCAGGACTCCATTATCCATTTGCGTGTCAGGAGGCCAGAACCGTCCAAGCCCTAAAAGGGTCAGACACAGCCTGCCTGCTCCATGTGGAAAATGGCCAAGATTTGCGGTTTCCTGGTGGAGGTCAAGCATACGCACCAGTGGCTGCTGCACTGAGGTGTCCGTGACAGAAGGTACGGGCACCTGCTGTGTGGCAGAGGCCCTGGAGGGGAACTTGTGGTGTCCAAGCTCAGCGGCAGTGCCTGGCCGCCCCCGCCCTGGAGGTGAGGACAGTGGGTCTGTCCCTTCTCCCCCTCGCTGGGGCCAGGCTTCAGAGAGAGGATCTGTGTGTGCAGGTCTCCCTCCCAAGCTGAATCCTGGTGCCCCCTCCTCCATCTCCCCCTGCTGGCATCCAGGCACTGGCTCCTCACTCACCCCAAACCGTTCTTCCTCCAGAACAGTGGTTCTGAGCCCCACACACTTGCGCCCCCTTCTTTATGAAGATTCTTTTGTGATGTCCACATCACCATCCTGAAATACAGCCTACCCGCCAATACGCGTCGCTTCTGAAGGGTCAGTGAAATGTGGTCACTCCGAGACGAAGGAGAAACAGCAAGAAAGCCATTAAAAATAAAACACATAAAATACACAGTCCTTCACCTTGTATTTGCCAGGGCAGTACTCCTGGGGAGGTCATAACAGAGTCATCAGCTGTGCCCTCAGGTACACGACGGCCACAAATGGGCCCCTAGAGGTGTGCGGGTTTGGTGGCACGGTGCTGCGAGCTGGGTTGCAGCTGATTTCTGAACTGCTGAGTGAGCCCTGCCGAGGCCCCAAACAAAGCAAAGTGCACTTCACATTGTAGTTCAGTCCTGGGGGATCACTGTGCATTAGTACCACCCAGAAACCGCTTTCTGTTTAAACGAGATATAACTGGGCTCCAGGCTGAGGGCAGCAGCGCAGATGAGACTTGACCACTTGTCTGCCTGTAGGTCTCCCGTCCTCATCCTCCCGGGCAGGCTGACCTGCCCGCAGACACCCGCTTTTCTCCTCGTCCCAGGATGGTGTTTTTCCTGGAGGACGTGATGGCTTGTACCAAGCGCCTGCTGGAGCGCATAGCCGGCTGGCTCCCGCGCCATTTCATTGGGGCCATCCTGGTGTCACTCCCTGCTCTCGCCGTCTACTCACACGTCACCTCCGAATTCGACACCGACATACACGTAAGTAAAGGCCTAGTGCCTGTGTCTGGGCTCTTTCTGACTCCCTTGTCTTTTTTTTTTTTAATAAACCTGATGACTTGGGACAGCAATTTAAATATAGGCCTCTAAAGAGGGTCAAACTCTTTTGTCACCACCTTGAGCTTATCCTCTTTTTTAAAAAATTTTTTTTAATGTTTTATTTATTTTTGAGAGAGAGAGAGAGACAGTGTGAGCAGGGGAGGGTTGGAGAGAGAGGGAGACACAGAATCCGAAGACAGGCTCAAGGCTCTGAGCTAGCTGTCAGCACAGAGCCTGATGCAGGGTTCGAATCCACGAACTGTGAAATCATGACCTGAGCCAAAGCCGGACGCTCAACCATCTGAGCCACCCAGGCGCCCCTGAGCTCATCCTCTTAAAAGACTTGCCTGAAGCAGGCAGAGAGGTGAGGCTGCAGCCTGTCCCTGACCACAGTCAAGAGGGCTGGGTACGCAGCCACCCTGGCCGGCCGACACGTGCCCTCTCCAACCTCATGTGCTGTTTGCCAAGCTCCAGATGAGCTCTTTCCTTACGTGTTTCCCGGAGCCGCATCGGCCCCCCATTTCCAGACAGCACAAGATAACGTGCTCATCTGCAGCACAGGCACAGCTGCGTGCCGACCCCTGGATCGGCTGCTGTTGGTCAGGGCAGAGCTTCCTGGTTAGACCCCACGAGGAGTGAATTGATGCCCTTGTGGAAGGGTATGTTTTTGGTGAAAGCCAGTGTAACCCGAGCTGCTGGGCGGGCTGACTGCGTTTGATACTTTAACACCAAGTTGCATTTCTGCTGGCACGTAGCAGGATGCCCGAAGGAAGGCTTTGTGAAGGTAGCCGCTTACATGGCAGTGGTTTTCAGACTGGTGGCCTGCCTTCCCTTTCCTCCAGCATGGCGCATGCCATTCCCACACATCTGGACGAGGACTTTGGTGCCAGTGCAGCCTAAAGCTCTGGGCGATTAGCGCAGCAGAGTGTGACCCGTCCCTGGAACTGCCAGACCCTTAGCGACACTGTGGCATTTTTATATTGAAAGAGAGATAGGTGAGCGAATCCTTTGACGTCAGCACGGGAGTGAGGCGAGGGCGGGGCGGGTCCCTAACCACGCAAGCCCCTCGTTGCAGTTCACCGTGTTCACGGGCTCCGCTGTCCTGACCGCCGTCGTGCACTACTGTAACTTCTGCCAGCTCAGCTCCTGGATGAGGTCCTCCTTAGCCACTGTCGTCGGGGCTGGGCCGCTGCTCCTGCTCTACGTCTCCCTGTGCCCGGACAGGTACGTCCACCACTGCGGTCTGAGTCCGGCACCCTCGCCGGCTGGGACCCCTTTCCCGACCTTGCCTGTGTCCCCCGACGCCCTCTCCCTCTGCTCTAGCAGGTACTGTCACAGCACGACAGCTCTCACCATACACAACATGCCCCAAGACTCATATGCGTAAGAAAGAAACGTTAATTTTTGGTGACGTAATATGTATTTGCATGTAGACGTCTTTGGGTGACTGCCCCTGCCCCAGAAGGACATAACGCAGTAGGCTTGTGCTTGAACTTCCTTACACTGGAGAAGTAGGACCAAAGGCCGTTGCATATGGGCCCATCAAGAAAGTGAAGGAATAAAGGAATGGGTAGACACAAGAATGCAAAGAGGAAGCTGGTTCCAGCCTCATTTGAGTAGGGGTAATGTACCCAACAGACTGCAGGCTGCTGAAGGAGAGGAAGTGAGGGGGTATGGTGCTGTTGCAGGTGTCCTGGGCCTTACTTAGATATAATGACTCACCGTTGTGACACATGTGTCATGACATGAAATGGAGTACTGACCAGTCACTGGAAATGTATCTTTAGTCTTGAAATCCTTCCACATTTGAAGAATACTTTCATTCCCTGGTATTCAGATGGACTTCAAAACCCTATCACTGGTAGGTTCTAAGGAATAGATAGGATGGTGTGGGAAAAGAAAGAGGAGCTGTGTGGAAGACCCCAGGGGACAATTCAGTCCCCTGATCAGTTCTTGCTGTCATGCTACAAAAAATTAACAAATGGAAATATATAGGATGGCAGTGATTTGTGCTGTATTTAAAACATGCTCTGTTAATGAAATCCAGTAAGATTGCTGTCTTTTATGTGTCCTACTAACTGCATAATGTTTGATACTTAGTGTGTTAAAAACAAATCTATTGATTGTTGCACATTTGCAGCTGGTTTTGTGGCAATTAGCCTATTTCAACTAGACGTGTAGTTGGAAAAACAGTGTTACCTTGGATAGCAGAATGCTCACAGTGACTAATTCAGAAAATTCAGGATAATGTCTTTTTAAAAATTTTTAATGTGTTTTTTTTTTTTGAGAGAGAGAGAGAGAGGGAGCGAGCAGGGGAGGGACAGAGAGAGAGAGACACACAGAATCCAAAGCAGGCTCCAGGCTCTGAGCTGTCAGCACAGAGCCCGACGCGGGGATTGAACTCAAAAACCATGGGATCGTGACCTGAGCCGAAGTCAGATGCTTAACTGACTGAGCCACCCAAGCGCCCGTAGGATAATGTCTTAAAGCCATTAAGTATTAAACTTCTTCTAAATGTTGGACTTTTTTTGGTAACTGCTTATAAAAACATTTTACTATTAGCATGTATTAAGGAACCACTTTTTTATAAGTACAGTGGGTTTAGGCTAGCAGGATATTTCAGAGTTATACAGGGCATTCCTTCCTCGTGCATTGCAGGACAGCCAACAGTCCTGGCTCCTCAAACTCCTAGGACAGCCAGACAGAGCCCCAACGGTTTTGAAATGGCCCCTAGGAATGGCATTATTGTCGCTGAGAACCATTGCTGTAATAAGTTCAGAAGTAGAAAATGATCTAGTTTGTTGCAATAGCAGATGAAGCCGCCAGTGTGTCTGTGGATATGACCAAAGCAGTGGTCGGTGATGGACAGAGTAAGCACCCTTCTCCTCAGTTTAGTTAATAAAATAATGACGACATGAAAGACATTCAAGTTCTCTGCAAATTAAGATCAAAAGGGAATTTTAAGCAAAGCTTTCCTTCAGCATTTGGAAGGAAACTTTAATGAATAGTTAAGTTACTTTAAGGAGAACAGAGTGTGCATTTTCCTTTCTGAAGGTACGGCCATTTGGAATTAGGATCATTATAAAGCTCTTTCCCAAGAGCATGGGATTCATCAGTCTCCCTTTCAACCTTTTAAGAGAACCACCACAGATAGCCCATGAGCCGTTCGTACTGTTAGTCACGGGTGCTGGACTTTTCCACTTGAACCCAGAGGGACCAGAGTGGTGAGGGACTAATTCCATCACCTTTATCCAGAATTCAGAGAGCAGATCTTGGGGTGCGGCTGGCAGCCTGAGTCTCCCCTGCACCCAGTACTCCTCCCTACTCAAAAATCCTTCGAGCCCATCCACCCTGTAGTCACCATGGAACGTTGCAGGGTTGCAGGGCAGGAAGTGTGGGAAGTGGTGAACAGGCCCCCACTTTGGTGAACAAGTAAGGGAAGGGGACTTCCAAGAACCGCTCCAGACTTGGGGGGATGCAGATGTGAAAGAAGGGCTGCGCACACGTAGAGAATCAGTGTCACCATCGTGTCTGGGCAGGGAGGGGAAAGGACATTCAGCCTGAGAGCAGTGTCTCGGCTGTCGCTCTTTCTCTCCTTTCCTGTGACGTCATCTAACACCTCGCGCGATGGTGACAGCCACTCTGAGCTGTCCCCTGGCCTCTGCTGCCCAGCGGAGCAACTGGCAGAGGCTGCATAAGGTCCCCCTTTGAGGTGAGTGGGGCAGGTAGATCTAGGGGACCCGGAAGTGTGGGGGCACGAGGCTGATTTGCTGGCCTGGGGGGAACTGGGTGCACCGGGACCCCAGAAGAGGCTGTGAGGGATGTGGAGAAGATTCCACACATCCACACATTTAAAATTTTTTTTAAATGTGTATTTACTTTTGAGAGAGAGAGAGAGCGAGAGAGAGCGCGCAAGCGCCAGCATGAGTGGGGGAGGGGCAGAGAAAGAGAGAGACTCAGAATCTGAAGCAGGCTCCAGGCTCTGAGCTGTCAGCAAAGAAGTCAGACAGTTAATCGACTGAGCCAGCCAGGTGCCCCATGCCTGTTGTGATTTTTAATTAACACACAGCATCAACTTATAATAAAGAATTAACTATCCTTAGTAATTTAACTTGATCTCCATATTTTAAAAAAGGAAAATTGTTTATTTAAACTCTTCTCAGATTACTTTATATTTGCCTTCTTTGCTTTTTATAATATTTTTCTGCATTTTAATTTCAGTTCCGTAGTAATTTCACACCTGGATGTGGGACAGAATTTCAGGTAAGCTGTTAACGTCATGCTTGTATCTGAGCAAACAAGAGTAACTTCCTAAAAAGCAGTTGTATCTTATTAAAAGAATAAGTGGAAAATACCTAATTGTTGAAATAATAATCATAGTTACAATATCTTACTGGGAAGACAAAGTGATTGTTAAGAACATACTAGATTTGGCTTAGTTTTACATAAGATTTCAGTATGTTATGAAGGAAATCTGTCTAGTCTAAGACAGTACTTATTTTAATTCTCTAAAATATTTTGAAATTACTAAGTAGAAATTTGAAATAATAAATAGTAGCCCCTTGCTTTACTATAGACATCAAAGTAAGATCTAAATAAACTGAAGAGCAGAAATAAACATTAAATTATATAAGACTGTGTAAAAATCTAGAAAAAATAACATTAGTTTGCAGGCCTCTAAAACAGATAACTTTCTAGTCTTACAGATAATAAATAAAGTCACACACCCACAAAAATAAAAGGCTGACTGACACACCCGTGGGGTGTGGGCACACAGATAGTTGTGGGATGTCACCGAAAGAGCTGGTTAGGACCTGCATAAATAAAGGACAAAAACCAAAAAAAACTCGCAAGAGAAAAGGTAGGTAAAGGCTACATAGGTTACTCTCAAAGTCATTGGACATTTAAATAACTACGCAACTCCTTTTGGTCTTTTAAATTGGACGTTCACAAAGTTACCGTGTGCATTCCCAGTGCAGGGGAGGTGCGGCGTCGTCCTACACTGCCACTGTTCATTTTGTTAAGCTACCAGGCACTTAAATACATGGCTTATTTAATTCTCACAGTAGCCTGACACATTAGGCAGCTTTGTCCCCATTTTCCACATAAGGACGTTGAAGTTCAGAGAAGTTAAGGAACCTGTCTGTGGTCACACAGCTAGTCATTGGCAGTGTGTGAACCCTGGCGTCTCGCACTAGTGGGCCACACTCTTTCTGTTGTGCGTCATCGCTCCTCAGAATGGTACATGGTTTTCGAAAGTAATTTGATGATCTGTCTACAAAAGTGTTCATAGCCCTTGACCTAATAATTCTATTTTTGCTTATCTACTGAGAAGACAATCCCGCATATGATAAAGACCGTCACCCAAAAATGTTGATCACAGTGGTTGGTCACACTGAAAATTCATTAGAACTTCAGTTGCCACTAAAAAGAAATGAATTAAATTATGATACATGTGCTCAAATATTGCCCCTGTTAAAATGCAGCAATAAGAAAGACACTTATGTGAAATTGCAAACATTCTGTCAGTATTTCATTATACCTATGAAAAAATGTAAGATATGCAATAGTTATGGTCTGGTAATGAGTGACAAATGATTTTTTTCTGTTTCTACTGTTAAAAATTTAAATCTTCTGTGGACCTGTGGACACTGGGAAGGAGATTTAAAGTATGGAACAAAGGTAGAGTGCACATGTGTTTCTGTTACCATCACAACTATAGTATTTATTTAGAAACAGAACACTTAGCAGCTTTTTGTAAGTAAACTTTTTACTGACGAATATATAACGTGTGCACTGAACAGTACCCAGATCATAAGAATACAGCTCAGTGAATTTTCACAAGTGAGCACACCCACTAAATGCCACTCAGACCAAGAAATGAAACATTCCCATTACCCAGAAGTACCCCCATGCCACTGCTCGGTGACTCCCCCAGCGTCCCGTCTCTAGGCATATATTTTAAATGGCACTGAAATACACCAGAATGTTAACAAATCCCATGTTAAGCTGAGTAGGACCACGAATGATCCTTTTTTTTTTTTTCTGTTTTTCTTGACGTTTGAATCCCTCTTCTCTGTGATAATGAATTATACTGTATTTTACTCTAATTTCTAATTATGACTTAATGTCCAGTCATTAAATCATAAATTGACTCTTGCATTGAGTCACATAGAATTCCCATTTGGAACTGACCTCTGCTGTTCGAATATAGGAGTAAGACCACCATCCTTGTTCCTTCTGTGGCGGAATGAGAAGTACTGGTTATGAGCGGGAAGGAATTCTCCCACCTACTCGTTCCACGTCTCTTCTGCTGCACAGCAGCCCCTTGGGCACTAAATGTAAATCTGTGGATTAGGACTCAACTTTCAAATAAAGGTGAAAGCACACATGGCAGTCTGGTCCCTTCTCTCTCACGCTGGCCTCCGTTCCATCTTCCCCTCCTCTCTTTGGAGGCGCCGGCCTGCGCACCTCTCCGGAGTCAGGCCACCCCTCTGGCTTTGGCCACAGCACAGTGAGAAAAGCAGCAAGAGCAGTAGCCTGCTTGAGGAGACGCAGACACCCCCCACCATGTCTCCCCCAGGGCTAAAAAGCCCGACTCACTATGAAGATGTTGGGGTGCCACGGTGACATCTGCTATAAAGTGGACTGTTCCTCAGTGTCACCACTCTGGAGATACAGAAGGAAAGGTCCCCTCCTCACCCAACGACATGTGCCCGCACAAGACGATCTGCTGCCCCCTGTGGCAGATGCTCTCCCTATTCTCAAGCCCGTTAGAGACACAAATCTGTTTCAGTCATCTCAGTTCCTTGTTTAGTCCTTGAGATTCATAATCTGTCTTGCCATTTGATGAAATGACGATTGGCAGAATAAGTGTGATGTGTCTTACCATAGAGGTCTTTTTTGGTTCTCGGCTCACAGGGAACTTATGGCAAGGGTCCCCAAGACCACCCCCAGAACCAGTGATTCGCTAGGAGGATTTAGGACTCAGCACATAGCCGTACTGTGAGTTATTACAGGGAAAGGACACACAGCAAAATCAGTGAAGAGAAAAGGTACATGAGATAGAGTCCAGAGGAAACCCGGCGCCAGCTTTCAGGAGTGCTGTCCCCACCGCATAGTCTGGGATGCTCTTCATTCTTCCAGCAGTGAGCTGTGACAGAGCAGGTGAGCTGTTGTCCACCAGGGGAGCCCGTCCGAGACTCTGTACCCAGGGTTTCTGTTTGAGGCTAGTCACATAGGCATCTTTGTCTGGCATCAGTCAAAACTCCGGACTCTGGGGAAGAAGGCAGGTGCTCAGCATAATCCACATTGTTTGCACAAGCAGCGTAGACATGGTGAGCCCCTTTTACCAAGAAGGGCGGGAACCTCCCCAAATCCAAGATCCTGATGCCAGCCTAGGGCACTGCTGCCAGTAGGCCTTTCTGTGGCTGGCAGCCTCAGGCCTGCTCTGTTAACTCTTTTTGCACAGAACCTGAGGCCAGTAGGGACTCAGCAGTACTCCGGCCCATCTTCAGTTTACTTGTGAGGAAATTGAGACCCAGAGATCTTGCCCAGGCTTCCAGAACTCTGCAGTGGTCCAGCTGGGACAGAGCCCAGGGATTCTTATTCCAAGGTCAGGGCTCTTGTGACTGTGTTTCATGGAGGACCATTATGGCCAGATTGGTCAATTTCATTATTTTTTATAA
Organism: Cryptoprocta ferox; assembly: GCA_028646485.1. Classification (NCBI taxonomy): domain Eukaryota; kingdom Metazoa; phylum Chordata; class Mammalia; order Carnivora; family Eupleridae; genus Cryptoprocta; species Cryptoprocta ferox. Next base: position 3,015,108 of record CM053564.1, on the reverse strand, counting down.
TATCGTTAAGTCACAGGTAACAGTAAAACTTATTCAACATTCTGATTACAGGATTGAGTTTTCTGTGCCATGGAGCTATCTAAACTCAGGACCCATCCCTTTTACATAGAATTATATTTATGGTGACTCAGCCCACTGCTACGTAAGATCTGGAAGCCCACTCCGTGTGCTATAGAAGCACATCAGAGCCCACACTTGACCTGAACGGAGCCCTCGCCACTCTGTAAACAGAAGACAGATAAGGAAATGCGGTGCTCATTAACAGTGATTGCCTCTGCTGGTCGATGATGGCCACATCTTTTCTTTCTCCGTTTTCCCCTAAATTTCTTCTGATGAGTATGTAGTACTTTTAAATGGAAAAATTGTATCTAAAAAAGGAACTTTCAAAGAGACCATGCTCCTGGTGCTAACCGTCAGCCACAGCTGTTGCTGGTCAGCACCGTCCAACTGCAGAACAGCCCCAGGCCCCCCGAGAGCCCCTCCCCGAGAGCATGCTGTCATTGGAGGGAACAGAAATGAGAAGGGCGGTGGGAAATTTTCCAGTGGAATTATAAATGTGCAATAGTTGGAGTGACTCTGTGGCTGCAGCTCCAGTAGTTTGTCCCACAGACAGACTCCCTCCTGTGCACAGGAGTGTCCCTACAGTGGTAGTCCCTGCTATGAAGGGGGCCTCGGCCCCAAATGCCCACAGGGTTGGGATCCAGTTGTTACAGGAGGTGAGATAAGATGTCCTTATTCTTCAAAGATAGGCACCGAAATATTCAGGATCGAAGTGTCATGATGTCTGCAGCTTATGTTCAGAATGTTCAGCAGGAAAGGTGTTGAGTGTGTGTTGCCAGAGGGGGAGAGCAAAGCAGTGAAACATCGGCAATTGTTGAATCCAAGAGAAGAGAGTATGAATGTTTTACTGGTCTTTTAACTTTCCTGTGAGGTTGCGAATTTTCACAATAGAAAGTTGGGGGTAAAGAAAAGATGTTAAAAATCCAGGAGCTGAAGGCTCCTGAAGAACAGCAGTCGCAAGTGCTTACTCAGAAGAAGTCAGATACAAAAGTCAGCCCTTATCCCTGTACCGCTTCAGCCGGCCAGCTGAACAGGAGCGGGTGCTCGGCGGCTGCACATGTCGGTGCTCCGGACGTGGTGCGGAGTGCTAGTTAGCTGGGCTCTTTCAGAACCCGCAAGTCCTGAGCAGCAACCTCCCCCTTAAAAGATGCATTTAAGAGGGTACATCGGTTCTCTTCTCTTTACCCTCCAGTTCCGAGGGGAATCCGTGCAATAGCTCCTTGCCGCGTGACAGCAGAGCAGCCAGCCTGATTGGCCAAGAGGTGATTCTTGTCTTCTTTCTCCTGCTCTTGTTGGTCTGGTTCCTGAATCGAGAATTTGAGGTCAGCTACCGCCTGCACTACCACGGGGACGTGGAGGCGGACCTTCACCGCACCAAGATCCAGAGCATGAGGGACCAAGCTGACTGGCTGCTGAGAAACATCATCCCCTACCACGTGGCCGAGCAGCTGAAGGTCTCCCAGACCTACTCCAAGAACCACGACAGCGGGGGCGTCATCTTCGCCAGCATCGTCAACTTCAGCGAGTTCTACGAGGAGAACTACGAGGGGGGCAAGGAGTGCTACCGCGTCCTCAACGAGCTCATCGGCGACTTTGACGAGCTCCTGAGCCGGCCGGGCTACGGCAGCATCGAGAAGATCAAGACCATCGGGGCCACGTACATGGCTGCGTCGGGGCTGAACGGCGCGCAGTGCCGGGACGGCAGCCACCCCCAGGAGCACCTGCAGGTCCTCTTCGAGTTCGCCAAGGAGATGATGCGCGTGGTGGACGACTTCAACAGCAACATGCTGTGGTTCAACTTCAAGCTCAGGGTGGGCTTCAACCACGGGCCGCTCACGGCAGGGGTCATCGGCACCACCAAGCTGCTCTATGACATCTGGGGCGACACCGTCAACATCGCCAGCAGGATGGACAGCACGGGGGTGGAGTGCCGGATCCAGGTGAGCGAGGAGAGCTACCGCGTCCTGAGCAAGATGGGCTACGACTTCGACTACCGAGGGACGGTGAACGTAAAGGGCAAGGGCCAGATGAAGACCTACCTGTACCCAAAGTGCACAGACAGCGGGGCCGTGCCGCAGCACCAGCTGTCCATCTCCCCGGACATCCGAGTCCAGGTGGACGGCAGCATCGGGCGGTCTCCCACGGACGAGATCGCCAGCCTGGTGCCTTCTGTCCAGAGCACGGACAAGACGCCTCCGGGTGCCAACAACAACGTGCAGGCCAGGGATGCTCAGCTGTCCTCCAAGAGGCCCTGGAAAGAGCCCGTCAGAGCCGAAGAAAGGTGTCGATTTGGCAAAGCCATAGAGAAAAGCGACTGTGAAGAAGCGGGCGCCGAAGAAGCCAGTGAGCTCACCAGGCTCAACGTGTCTGAGAGCGTGTGATGCAGCGCCCGTTGCTGCCGCGGTGCTCTGCTCCTCGAAACCCAGTCACCTTTGTACTTGCCTGTCGTGCGTCCCGAGCACCACAGCCTCCGTCCCCGGACGTGGTGTCATGTGGTCTTTGCAGCCCTGACGTCTGTGCGGACCACAGCTATTCAGGGTTCGTCTCCATCCGTCTCGTTCCTTTCCTCCCCCGGCGCCCTGTCCCCTTGGGTGTGGCCGTCCAGCAGCACAGAGAACAAGTGCCTTCAGGGGCTGGCCATGGCGTCCAGTCTGGGGACAGAGGCCGTTGGTGGAGATCATTGGGTATTGCTGGACATTTTAAACAGAAGCTGTGGTTAAGATATCATTTTTATTGCTTTTTCTCACAAGACACTTTGGGTTTTTGTTTTGTTGTTTGTTTTTGTTTTGTTTTTTGCTAATACAATGCAGTTTATTTTTTTCTGTATACATAATAGTGTTTTCCAGTGCCCTGACCTTTCTATGTAAACATGTACACGCACACACACTTTCATTTATGAATCTGAGATCAAGTGCCAGTAACTCACTGTGAGGAGAGGTGAGGGGGTGTGGGCTGTGAGCAGCCGCCAGCCCGGCTGGCCCGCGCCCTTCCCGCGCCCTTCCCGCGCCCTTCCCACTTGCGCATTCCAGAGCTCCTGGGCCCTCAGGGCTGAGGGTGCCCCGCTCCCCAACCAGGCGGTGTTAGGGCTTCCTCCAAATGCAGGCCAAAATCCAGATGAGAACCAGTGACGAGCTCCTGAGCCCAGGCCTCAGGCATTTAAGAGCCGTGTTTCATTCTGCCCCGGAAACCAAGGGGTCTTCCAGCTGGGAGCGAAGGGGTTTGTCTTTGAAGCTGAATCCGCTGAGAGGGAAACTCGAAATAAATGTCTGAGGGTTGCATTTATTTATTTATTTATTTATCAGGAAGTGTGAGTTTTGGGGGAGGGGCTGCCAGGTCATTCTGGTGAAGGGAGATAGGCCGAGTCGGGGAAGAGGGGGTCTGCAGAGCACACAGCAGGGTGAGATGCCCATTAGTGCTTCGGCCGCTTTGGGCCACATCCCCACAAAGGGGCTGAGCAAGACCTGGACGGGCACGGTCAGCGTGCTCTGGGACGGAGAGACCCCCAGCCACGGTTTTCAGACCTAACGAACGCGGCTGCTTCTGTCCTGTGCGCTGCAAAGTGTGCCCAGGGGCCTGCCCGCTGCAGGGGTCGAGTCAGAGCCCTGCTCTGTGTGAGGCAGGAGGCCTGGGCAGAGCGCGAGGGTGGGCAGGCAGTGCCAGTGGGGCTTGGCTCCCACACAGCCCAGAGGTTTCTCATCCTTTCCCGTTCTTGGCTTGTGGCAGGATTGAACCTGGTGAGTGAATCTGAGCCCCCTTTAGGTGGAGTTCTTACACTGTGCATAGAGACAGAATTGCCCGCATGCAGATGGGTGTTGAACCAGGGCAAGTGTAGAAAACCTAAGGAAAATCACTTCTGGGTCCTTTGTTGCTAATCCTGCCAGTGATCCCATTTTTCCACATTGAGTCTGGAGTGTACGTAGTATTGAACTCAGGCTAGAGTTGCCCTGTCATGGTCATAGTTATTTTCCAGGTGACACTGGTGAACAGCTCACAGGATAATTTGAGGATTGGCTCCTTCTTTGTGGAAGCTCTTTCCCGGCATGCCCTGTGCGTTTTCTTCTCGCTGCTAAATCTCTGTATAGCTGTCACATCTACATCAAGTTCCATTATCAACCCTGCCCCCCCAATTCATACACAATCTGCCATTTCCGGTATCAGGAAATACTGATTATGATTGGCCAGCTCTCCAGGGGGACATGCATGGGTCCCAGCAGTACGGCCACAGCCAGGGTCTCGACGTCCAGGCGAGTCGTGAGCGTTCTCAGTAACCAAGCTCTTCCTTCAGGTTTTACTGTCAGTTTGTTGGTCTTCTGATGCTAGAGAAAGGATGGTGTGACAATACCTCTTGCTTCTAAAGAATGTATTCTTACAAGATAACTGCAGAATTTTTATTTTTGTTTTCAAACACCACCCGACGCTGTCCTTGCCCATAGGGGTGGTGGGCGTTAGGGGCTCCTTCCATCCGTGTTAAGGCTTGTGTTCGAGTGTGGTCCTCTCCCTTTGCCTTCTGTCCCCAGGCTCCATAGCTCTGGCAGCAGCTAAGGGGCTGGGCGGTTGCTAACAAGTCAGCCGGGTCTCTGCTGTTCCACTCAGAACACACTCTACAAGGTTCATCTCTGCACATGCCTCCTCCCCAGCACATTCTCTTTTTCCTTCCCCTGCTGCAAGAATGTTTGTGATTCCTGACTCTGGGAAGCTGCAGACCGCAGGGAGAGGGTCTTAACATCTGGTGATCTGGTCCAGCAGTGTGCAGATTGGAGCCTTTGATGGACGGCTCACCCAGAGTTTTAAAATTGTCTTTCAAAAAACACCGTGAGCCTTCCTAAATAACTAGTACAGATGTTCTCTCTGGGCCACTAGGCGACGTGGGTCCTTCCCGGTTCCCTACCCTGACGCATACCTCAACGCAGGACCGCAGAATCTCTGCAGCAGAAATGCCACGTGCCCAGCTCTGTTGGCGTTGAACAAATAGTCGCTGAAGACAGGTCCCTAAGCAGCGGTTCAAGTGCTACCAACACGATGGATGTATTCTTCACAGTGGCAATACCTCTTACAAACTTAGGTCAGGAAGCAATACTTCAGAACTGAATGTGTGTAAATAGTTGCTTTGAGTTGCAACTGCTGTTTTCTTCTTGGCCCCAAGTCAGATCGAATTATACGTACATACATATATATATAAACAAGCACACACACAATTTTATCCAGTGCAAACAAACGTAGAGCATCATTTCTGAAGCCCTTAAGTAGCTTGAAGAGTCACACAGATTATGCAACACCTGCACATTTGCACTTGACACTGAGAGCCAGAGGGCCGCGTGCTTCCCGCTACGTGGACTGTAATAATTTGTAGTTTCCAAAGATCTGTCTGCGTTTGCGTTCCTAGATTTTTGAGATAAGCATTTTTTGGTTGATTGTTTCAGAAAATCACATCATGCCTAGAACCTAACGTTAAATTAGCAAGAACCAACTGTTTGCATTTTTCCATCTTTCCTTCACTCTGCTCTTTTTAAATTGTTAATTCTAATTATTTGAAAATGCATCCACTCAAGAAATGGATATTAAAATATTCTAAAATCTATATATTCGATGCCTGGTATTTCCTTGTTGAAAAGACATGTAGCACTTCAGAAATTAGGGTGCTCCTTGTTTCTGCAATTTATGGCTGAAATAAGATTTGCTTTTCTTTCACATCATGACTCTGAAAACAAAGCAACTAAAACCCTATTTATGTATGTGGTTTCTTTTTTTTTTTTTTTTTTTTTACTGGACATATTTGCTACTGTTAACTTAGGTTGAAAAATATTTATTTTTACATGGAACTTCAAAAAGGATAAAAAGCAGGTTGCAGTGCAAGTTTTGCTAGCAGCTATCCCTACTTTATTAGGCCTTCTCAACAGTTTCTCCTGCAAAATCTGAAGAGAAAGAATTCGCTGAGAAAATGAAGTAGGTTTTCTGAAAAGATGTGCCCACATGGCTTCTCCTTGCAGAGTTCGGTGGGGGTGAGGGGGTCAGTATCAAGGGGAGTCACAAACCCATTTCAGAATCAGTTTAAAGTCACAGAGCCTCTCCTCAGAAACACATACGTGCCATTTGTACATATCTTGGGGGTTCATAACCTCTCCAGATCTGGAGCCAAACTGTGGATCTGTTGGGGTGTAGAGCCTCTTCTCCTAAAAAGTTTTTCCTGGTGACTGCAGTATTTATGAACAGCTTCAGAGCACAGGATCCTCTTGTAGACTCCGCAGAGGGAGCTGAAGATGCGGCTCCTCAGTCCCTGCTCATCGCCTCACAGCGATTAAGCTTCTATCTAGGTAGTTCTCTGCTAGAACCTGGTGCCAGTGGGGGCGCTATTCATTGATGTGGGCATCTTTTCCTCCTGAGCCATAGAGACCTTTCTGGAGGTTAGGGAGTAGTGGTCTGGGCTGCACTGAAGGTCTTGTGGGAACGTGGGTTTCTCTACTAGAAAGGACACTTGGGGGCTTCGGAGGATTTCTCAGTCAAGAAAGATGGCCCCTCATTTTCGCAGTAAAACTTAGCCTTTGCGGTTTCTCTTGCATGTGGCTGCTCTTCTCCACTGTGGGGAATCTCCTTGTGGGCACCTGGAATAGATCCCGAGTGCCAGGAATAGGAAGCTCACTGGGGAAGAGATAAGTAAGAGGAAGTGATTAAGAAAAGTACACACTTGCACATCATCTACATGTAGATTAAAATTCCCCCCAAGTGTCTATTTTTATACAGTTCCTTTATAAAAATTGGTTCTTTTTTAATTACATGACTCCAAAAAGTTGTCACTGGATAGTAGAGTAACGTAAGCTTGGGGAATTCTGTTCCTGCTGGGCCTGGACGCCGGAAGGAGAAGGGAATTAAGCAGTCGTGTATCTAGCAAGCCGAGCGCCTCCTGGAGTCTCAGTCTTTGAAAACAGTGATCTTGACCTTTCTTGGCTCAGAAAGCCTGATGATTTGATGACAGTTGTGGCTCTTTCCTCCAGCAAATAGAAAACAACAAACACACACACACACACACACACACACACACACACACACACACACAAACCCTCTTAATGTTGCATACAATTTCAGGAGTCCCTAGATCCAAATAAAGTACCTGCGATTGGCAGTAACTAGAGAAATGATTTTTTTTTTATTAGAACTCTGCAGATGGGGCTTCCAAGCATTTCTGGACTCCATTGGAAATTCGGTTCACCATGTTAATGCTGCTTGTTTGTACGTGCATTCCCAAGCAAATGATATTTTAGTGTTTGATGTTTGAGTTATTTGATTATATTCAAAGAGCCGCTCAAAGAACTTTACAGTTTTACCAAGTCAAATTCTTCCCAGCAGGTAAGGAACATTCAGCCAGTAACTACTGAGTACCCACTATGTGCCGAGTAATCGCAAACCTCCCTTTATCTGGGTTGTTAAAGTTGCCAGGAGGCTTGAGAATGTTTGAGCAGCCGCTGTGGATAGAGACTCTTGCGTTTCCCGTTGCTTTCCCTCTATGAATTTTTCAGTAGACTCAAGGGCAGTTGGAGGGATCTGGGTTTGCATAGCGACATCTTCTCCTTATTGACATTTTTAAACAGTGGCTTCTCAGTGTCCTCAGTGGCCCATGAGATCTTTGTGTTCATGGTCTTAAGGAGTATTCAGTATCCCAAGAAGGAACAACAGATGAGAAGGCGTTGAGGAAAACAGCTGCACCTGTATTGTGTTGGTCCTTCACAGGGAGAGAGGCCACTCAACATGCAACTCATAAAATCATACATTTTATTTTTAAAACCATCGTCTCCAGATGGCAGTTGGGGCCGCAGCACAAGGGTGTCAGAACAAGGCCCTGGCTTGGAATGATCGGGCTGGTGGGAGCCTTTCAGGAATTCCACCGCCCAGTAAAGCATCTCCCTGCCCTCTCTAGGAGAAGGGGGACCAGATGTCTCCTCCCATCCCATCTCTGCCCCGTGCCCTGTCGCAAGATGGGCCGAGGCAGCTGGCAATCTTCTAAATGAGTTGCTCTTCTAAACGTCTTCCTCTGACTTTCTTGAGCTCAGCAAACAAAATTCTTGCCACATAGATTGAGAAGGTAGTGAACGGTGTCAGAAAGGAGGAAGTGTTTGGACTTGTCCCTGTGATCCCAGGAAAGGGAAGTGCTGAACACCTGCACGCTTGCAGGAGTCCCTTGTGACATCCCCGTGCCCAAGGCCGACCTCACAGCTCACTGCGCCCATCCTTGGGAAGACCGCCACTCACATTCTCCCTGGCTTCCAGCCTCTCGGGTCTCCAGAACTGGCTGCTGGGGAGTCCTCCCACTGAGGACCAGCCACCCCCAGCTCAGGGACAGCCATTTCTCTCTCAAGGACACACGTGCCTCCGCTCAACCTCTGCCCCACCTCCTTCCACCGCTAGCATTAACCTCCCAAGTACGGTTTCAGTTCATGCCATCCTCACTGTCTGACTTCGGGAATATGGACAAATCTACAACGACACGGTGAGCAGCCAGTTTTTTGACTTAAAATAGCCCTTTTGCTGCTAAATTCAGTTCTCACACATGCAAACATGCCTCTCCACCTAGAGCACTTTCCCACTACAGCATTCCACCAAGGAACTCAAGACACAGGGAACCCCTTTTGTCTCTATGACACCTCGCCGAAGGAGGTAGGCAGAGGTGTTTTCTTCCTCTACAACAGATTGAGAGCTTGCCCCCTGGTTCAGCTGCTTGCTGCCCCTCGTTCCCAGCGACACAGCCAGAACACAGAGCATGCTGCCAAATCCAAACAGCTAGATGTCTGGGCCTCCCGCTCCCTTTGCCAGGAAAGAACAAAGAATCCAGGTGGTGGAGGAGTGAGGCATCGTGCATTTAAATGGCGAAATTAGCAGGTCACCAAGTGACCGCCAAGGTAAAATACATCTTCCCTCCTCTCCCTCTCCCCCTCTTTTTGTAAGAGTGGCCACATGAATTAAATGTGGGATATTTAAGTTATTACCTCGCATATGCTTAAAATGGAGAAGTTTTAAAATCCTTCCAATGTCCATATAGACTTGTGTCTGTGTACTAACCAAGACTCTCGTCAGAGAAATGAGGCAAAGTTTGCAACGTGTCAGTGCCTTCAGAAAGATCAGTGTAAAAAACAGCATATAGTGCTGTCCTGTACTTCCTGCTAGTAGAACAGAAATAGGTTGCATACCTTTAACACAAAATCAGGGTTTTTTCCCTCCTGTTGATTGCATGATAAATTCTTTATTATATATATTGTTAGGTCATTTTTGAAACACCTTCAGGGAAATACTAGAGGGGAAGAGAAATAAGTACAACTTGGCCATGTAACTTGAAATCTCATAGAATGTCATTTGCAGTGTCCACCAATGTGGGGTTTTTGGGTAAAAAATGGACTTTGTTGACTATCCACAAAGGACTGAGGAAGCCAGTAGTTTACTTTTTAGTGGCCAGTCATGTAACAGGGTGGGTTGGTGGAATTTTGGTAATTTTGGTTTGCCAGAATGATCGCGTTTCTTCCTCAAGAGTAAAGGTTTTGGTGGCATCACAGATATGTTTGGAAGATTGATGTAACAGAAGAGTACGGATGAACAGTGTCCCCGATTTCCTATTACTAATATTAATTGCATGATGAGTTGCACTTTCCAAAAATTTCAGTCAGGGACTTACGTGGACTTCTAAAGATCCTAACCTACCATGATACCCAGAGAGCATGTAGATTTGTTTCTTTGTTTTTAATATTGAAAAAATGCAATTTACATGAACTTTCAGGAAATTAGTTCGATTAAAACCTAAGAAGATAAGGTAAAACTATTTGGAGGAAAAAAAAATTTGAAGCAGTCATCCAGATCATAGAGGATAAAAGCATCTTTTATCCTAAAATATTTCTAACGAGACAGTGAACATATTGCACAAATCACATCATGATCCAAATCCTTCCATTCGCGTTTCTTACGCAGCCAATACAATGGGCCATTTTGATCTTTTCAGTATCTCATTTCCAAATTTCCTCATCTCCTTCAACCGCCCGTTTTGTTGGAAGAATTACAGTCGGCTCAGACCTGTGTGCTTCGAGAGAGCACCCGGCATGTTCTAGTGAACTACCTGTTTGATAATTCCCAGAACACCCAAGAGTTTGCCTGTGTTCCTAACCAGTGGCTCCTGTCCCCGCTTCAAACACAAGACCTCTGTCATCAGTGCCCATAACATCAACCCCTTCGATGACTTCTGGCAGGAGCGTGGCCAGTGCCACAGCATGAACATCCCATGTGCCCTGTGACAGTCAGGCTCCCCTTCCTCTAGTCCCCCTGAATGCAAGAAGGTGGTCTCCAAGCACTACAGTGGCACCAACTCTGCCACGGCCTCTCTGTCTTCTTGGAGAACTCTGGTGTCCCTCACGTTCCCACGTTCCACCTGCCACACTTTTCCCCGTCCACACCTCACACACTGGCCCAGCTTCAGATGCTCCAAGCCCCTCGCCACAAGCTGCCACCAGGTCCCAGGCAAGCCTGTGGCATCCACTGCCCTTCAGGAAATAATCTGCAAGACCTTCGGGTTTTAGCCCCAGGAAGCTGCCGGAGCAGCAAGCTGGGAGGTGGAGCCTGAGCTGGGCTCACAAAGAGGACCATCATCTCTCTACTCCTTGGCCATCCCGGGCAGCAGTGAGCCGGACCCTCAGAGACCCCCACCAATCCCCAGTATCCTAGGATTCCCCAAAGCTGTCCTTGGACTTGGGGGAGGTCAGGGGCAGAGCAGAGGACCATCTGGGAATGCCCAGAGAAGTGGGTGTCAACAGCAGTCCACCAGTGTTGAGTGAACTAGTGCAGCATGTCTTGGATCCCTAGCAGCCCTTTGCCACCCCTGTGACCCTCAGGTGCCACAGCGCAGGTGTGCCACAAGCCATCAGGGTGTGCCAGGCAGGGCCCCCAGGTCACCCTCTTCACGCTACAACATTAAACTGGAGCACCAGAAACCACACACCGATGAGCATCACGTGAAAAACCCAAAGCCTTAACATCCTCTTAGAAATCCTGTGTCGATGTCACAATCCGTCACAGACGGCATTTTCGGATTAGCTGTCCCCGAGACGATCCAGAAATTACAATCAACTTCCACCGTCTGAATCCACGCACTTATCCTTCTACCAAAACCAATTCTGTGAGGCACACGAGTCCTAATGTAACATGACACGCCAACGTGGCCCTGTCCAGCTTTGTCCTGACAGTTGCCAGGGCGTGTGTCCTTGTTTGTGGTGGTGAATCACCGTGGAGGGGCAACAGGGGTTCGTTCAAGCAGCCTTTGACTTGTGGACGGTCGTGTGTCCTACCCTAAATCCAGCACTCCTTCACACGCGCTGACGAAGGCCGCCGACGCACGGGCTTTGCTTCTTGCTTGTCATGAAGCACAGAAAGAAATCACAGATTATAAATAACCTTCCCCTTTCAAAAGCATGGATAGCTTTCTTTTTAAATCCTATTTTCTAGAAACTGCTTGTGGTTCTTTCTTTCATCCCCTCCGAACATGTTCCCCTCTTCTCTCTTCTGACAGAAGCTCAAAGGGGACTCAAAGTTTGCTTTCAGTTTAACGAAGGAGCCTAACTGTAAATAAAAATAAAATGATAAAGAAACTGCTTACGTTTTGTCAACAACCAAAACCAGGAAGAATTGCATCTATGAAATACTAAGCGATATCTGTATATAGATAAAAGCACATTATCTGTAAGCCGTTACTGCAGACCTTGTAATCTGTCGTGTACTCAAATGTTTCACTGTATTAGAGAAAACGTCACACTGTCTATCGAGGAAAGCTGGGGAAAGATTTCAAAATACAGTATCATGAACTCCAATTTTGTTGCTTATTTATTCTGGGGTTGGCACAATTTCAAATAGAAAATGTGCAGAATGTAAATTGTGGATCAGAAAATGAATTTATCTGCAGGGATCCTGAAACCTCTCTCTAACACAACGCCAATTCATATGGCTTACCCTGTGGGTATGCACCGTGCAGTCCACAGGGTGGGGGCGGGGGGAGAGGGTCGAAAGCAGGTGGGGGCAACTTAATCCCAAATGCAGGCACTTCCGGGAGAAGGGGGTGGGGGTGCTGCCATCAGCTCTCCCCAGCTTGAGTAGAGGTGTCCTGAACACACAGTGTGGCTGCAAGTTTCCGGGCCTCAGGTGCCACTCTGGGATCGGAAGTTTCATTAGCCCCTCCACTCAAGCAGGAACGTGTGCAGACAGGCAGATAGAGAGCAAACAAGTGCTCCCTCCCTGGGAGTCTCTCTCCCCACCTCTGAAGGAGGGCAGGTGCCACCTCTATGAATTGTGGGTAGGATGCACTCCTGCACGTCTGGCTTGAGCTTTCTCTGAATTCTCTGGAGCTTGTTTCGACACCGAGCTGAGCTCGCAGACAGGAGTGAACCAAAACTTGTTTTCTTTGGACTGCTTTGAGCAGAAATGGAAGAAAGGGGCTCATTTTTTCCGGTGATTTTTTTTAAAATCAATAGTACAGATCCAAAGCAAGCATTTATTCACTGGTCCAGTTTCCCAATCTTCTCACTTAGAAGTGTGACCGCCGATTCCCTGAGTTGTAAGAATATGCTGAAAACGAGCGGACAGGCTTCAGTGCCCGGGTATCATAGAAAGCTCTTCCCGCCTGTGGTTGGGTCAGCTTCCCAGACAGACTGTTAGGTGTGTGCTCCCGAGGACTTTTTCGGCTGCCGTTGGGCAAACAGGTGTGTGAAGCTGGTTCGAAAACACAATACCAAGAGGAGCTTGGTCACCTCCCTGGGAGGAGACTGGGCTTGCTTTCATTTTTGTTTTGAAATTCACCCCAACTATCCAGAAAGAGAAAAGGCTTGCTCTCCTAGATGCTTAGTGTCGTGCAAAGGAGGTGAGGAGAAAAGTCTTTAGATGTTTACACATGCCCCCGTGGCTTTTTTTTTTTTTTTTTTTTTTTGGTCTGTGAAGGAAATGTTGCCCACCTTCTTCTCTTCCAGTTATCAAGTTCATGTGAAAATAAGAAAGCATCTATTGAAATAGAATCATGCCGTGGAAGGGACCCCTTTTCAGCCCCAGGGGCTCGACGGAGATTGAAACAGTCCTCCCTGGTGGCTCCTCAGACCTTCCCCATGAGGTTAGAGACCAGGCGTTCCTCGTCCAAGAGACGCTTCACTTGATGCAGCGAGCGTGCCAAGGCTGTAACATTCTTTTGTAAAACAAGGAAGTACCTTCTATGACGAATTCTTCCAGCCAAAGGGCCTTGGGAGCAAAGGTTAGCACTTGAGGATATCACTCTCAGTTTTGAAGCGGTGTTAGTTTTAGTTTTAATTCATCAGTTTTTCTGGAAGGGTTTTGTTTTGTTTTTCAATTAAATTAGTCGCTCTGGTACTGTTGTGAGGCAGCAACTTTAACTTCAAGGTTTTCATAAGTTTACAGGAACATAAAAATTCGATGCCGATGAAATTTATTAGGATCCGCCATTATCTTGTGGATCTGAGTGCCCATCTGTCTTGCATATGTATGTTTCCAGGGGTGGCTGACAACGGTCCTCGCCAAATACTGGTCATACGCCTCCTTATTCTGCACGCGTGGAAACAGCAATGCGTTGAGACCGGAGGAGACCGGTTGTGAAATGAGGCCGGCTCTGACTTGGATTCAAAGCCCCCACGGAGGAGAGGGCCCCCCCGAGCATAAATACATTGGTGTGCTCTTGAGAATAGATTTAGAAACAATCCCACCAGCTCAGCAAATGTCATTTTGTTTCTGTCTGCTCACCCTTCCATTTGCAATAACCTGACAAAAAGTGCCAGAATGAAATCAGGAATGTTCGTATTTGAAGGAGACTTTGGCAGGCAGCCACAGACTCAAAGGGCGAAAACGAATTCTGCTTTTGCTTTTCTGTCAGTAACTCCTCAGTCCCCACACGCTCTGCGCACCCAGGGCCCGAGGGGGGATTCTGATGGGTCAGCCGCACACAGACCACCAAGAGCCCTCAGCGGAGATGGTGATGTGTGATAGCAAAGTGAACTCCCCCTGCTCCTGGATGAGCTGCTTGCCCCCTCGTCCCCCACTCCTAGCGCACAGAGGTGGGGCGATCCCACCACCCAGGGGGCGGTCAGCTCACTCAGGCCAGCTGCTGCGCTGCAGAGAACATGGGCCTAATGCCTCATCCCAATCCAGTGAAGTCCATGTAAGTCTGGTCTTCCTCCCCAATCAGAGAGTCCACTTGACCGAGGGAGGGAGAAGAGAGAGAAAAAAGGAAGGAAAAAGAGAAGAGAGGGAAGGGGAGAGAGAGAGAGAGAGAGAGAGAGAGAGAAGGCAGGCAAATGCCTTTACTACTTTTTAAATGGATTTGATTTTTCGAATCCATTTCTAGATCATGTCTTCAGAAAGCCTCTCCTGCAGTAAGGTCGAAGGGAAGAGGCTCCCCTGTGGAGTTTTAAGCTGAACAATAGAAAACACTGGGGTTCAGTTCGTTTCCTCCACCGCTGGCAAGTTGGGTAGCCAACCACCTTTCTGATTTGGGGAGGGGGGTGGAAGCATCCTGGTTTTCCAAAATGAGGAACAAGATGAATTAGGGGCCAAACAGGGCTTAGAGACAAGATTCAAGGCTCTCGAGGGATGCTGCCATTGGGCCTCACCAGAAGAGGGAGTGGGGGTGAGGGGCTAGAGTTTAGCCTCTTGCCAAGCTGTCCTGGAGGGGGTTGGCCTCAGAACTGGGAACCCCCGTGGGATGGGGCTGGGAGGGGACAGCCGGCTCTCCAGAAGACCTGCACCAGCCACAGGAGGGGCACGATGGTTGGAGGCTGACCAGCCTCTTTAGCCAGAAGACCCACGAGATCCCGAAAAGGAGAGATCAGGACCACCGTCAAGCTTCCCTGGAAGGGACTCTGTACTCCCCCTGAAGCTGCAAGTGGGTGTTACTTCCCCTAGAGAGAGATGGCAGGACAGCCGGGTGCCCAGGATCCTGGGGCCTGGGCTCAGAGTCTGATGAGAAATACGCTCTCCCCACATCTTCCAAACGCCCTTTCTAAAGTTAAGGAATTGGCTCTGCAGAAGAGACCCCTCACCATAGCAACATGTAACCTAGCAGTAGGACCTGGAATGTTCCAGAAACCTTAAAGCCTAGGGTGGGTGGGGAGAGGGGGCTCAGGAGTAGGGTCAATGGCAGGAGAAGGGAGCCCTTACGTGAGGCTCTTTTCATGCAGAGCCCCAGGGCTATAAATAACCAGGCAGCTGCTAGTGCAAAGAATGGTCTAGCAGAGGATGGCTTGGGCAAGGGTGCAGTAAGAGAGCTGCCTTCCCCAGATCACCTTTGGGTGTGTGGGAGGAATCCTGACAGACCCTTGCTACACACCCCCTCCTTACACCTGGAACCCATAGCTGGCTCAACACTGATCAAAAGGAACACAGGGTCTGCCATCTGACTCTTCATAACCAAGGAGATCGCCTGCTCCCATGGCCACGTGGTTAGTACAGCAGTGATGGCAGTGATGGCTTTTTTTGTTAACCTTTTTACTTTTTATTGAGATATAACTTACATCAATGAAGCACATGTAGCTCAGTGAGGTTTTATGTATTATTCACCTACGTAACAATCACCCAGATCAAAGTGTAGGACACTTTGAGCACCTGGCGGTGGTGGCAGGGGGGACTCTCTTGAGCCTGACTGGTCAGTACTCCTCCATCCGAGGCTAACTGCTGTTTGGATCTCATAGATTTCTTCCCTTAGCTTCATGATTGAGCCACCTCACAGGAGTCCTACAGTAAGTACTATTTCGTGTCTGGCTTCTTTTACTACTTGACATGCCTGTGAGACCCCTCTGGGTGGTGGGTAGCAGAACTTTGTTCTTTTTCATTGCTCTGTAGCGTTCCGTGGTATGGTGAGACCGTGCTCTGTCCCTCCACTCTTGTGTTGAAGGGCACTGGGTTCTTTCCAGGTGGCAGGTATTATGACTAATGCCATAATGAATGTTCTTGTCAGTGTTGGCATATTTCTGGGTAGGTTTGGAAATAAGTTCTAGAGGAATCTAAACTGATATACCCTCAATGGAGGGCAATTTGGCAGTATCTGTCAAAACTAGAAAAGCACACACCCTTCTGGGAATTTATTCTATAGATCCATTCAAACACTCCAAGTATCTTATGTACAAGGTTCTTCAGTATAGCATTTATTTATAAACGGTAGAGTTTTGTCTTGTCTTTTCATTGTTAAGTTGTACGTGTTCTTTATATATTCTGGATACTAGACTCTTATCAGATGTATACTTTACAAAAATTTTCTCCTATTCTGTAGGTTGTCTTTTCACTTTCTTGATGATGTCCCTTGATACACAGTTTTTTTAAAATTTTGATGAGATCCAATTTATCTATTTTTTTCTTTTGTTGCCTGTTCCTTTAGTGTCGTATCTAAGATTCCATTGCCAAAACCAAAGTCACAAAGATTTACCCCTATATTTCTCCTAAGAGTTTTACAAAATACATGGAACATAATCCCTACAGTGGGATAAAACCTATGATGTGGGCTGCACATCATGACTTCTCCCCAAAGAGCACAGTATGGGAGCAGGAAAGAAAGGAGTAACTTCACAGTGGAGAAACCCCACAAACATGCCTCAGCCAGGTGACCAAGATCAACATCAATAGTGATAAGTCATATCAGTAGCATGGACCCTGGATTGGATGACACTTTTATGGGCCAAATTATGATACCCCCCCCCACAAGTTTATATGTTGAGGTCCTAACTCCCAGCACCTCAGAATGTGACTATATTGGGGGATAGGATCTTTAAAGAGGTAATTAATGTGAAATGAGATCACTGGGGTGAGCCCCGATTCCATGGAACCTGTGTCCTCATAAGAAGAGGAGATGAGGACATGGAGCAAGGACCATGTGAAGACACATGGACACAGGGAGAAGATGGTCATCTGTAAACCAAGAGGAGAGAGGCCTCAGAAGAAACCAGCTCCCCTGGCACCTTGATCTTGGACTCCTAGCCTCCAGAACTGAGTGAGAAGAAATTTCTGTTGGTTAAGCTGCCTGGTCTGTGGTATTTGTAGGGCAGCCTGAGCCAATAACCTAATACAAGCTCTTTACCCCTGAAGGCTTCCCTCTCAAAAACCCCCAACTCCTTTGTAATCATGAGAAAAGCATCAGACGAGGCCCAATTAAGGGACATTCTACAAAATACCTGGCCAGTCTTCCTCAAAACTACTAAGATTATCAAAGGTTAAGGTAAAAAATTTTTTTTAAAAGTCTGAGGAACTGCCCCAGTCAAGGGGGGCCTGAGGAGACATGACAACTAAATGTAATGTGTTGTCCTGGGTGAGACCCTGGAACAGGAAAAAGGCATTAGGTAAAAACTGAAAAGGAAATCTGAACCAGGTATGGACTAAAGTTAATTGTGACAAACGTACTCCACTCATGTCAGATGGTAACAACAGGAGGGACTAGGTGTGAAGGATGTGAAGGGTCTCTACCTCCTCCACAGTCTTTCCGTAAATCTATAATAAAGTTAAAAAGTTTGTTTTAAAAATGAGACAAGACTGAGATACCATCTCACACCAGTCAGAGTGGCTAAAATGAACAACTCAAGAGACTACAGATGCTGGCGAGGATGTGGAGAAACGGACACCCTCCTACACTGTTGGTGGGAATGTAAACTGGTGCGGCTGCTCTGGAAAACAGTGTGGAGGTTCCTCAAAAAACTATCAATAGAACTCCCCTATGACCCAGCAATAGCACTGCTGGGGATTTACCCAAGGGACACAGGAGTGCTGATGCACAGGGGCACATGTACCCCAATGTTCGTAGCGGCACTTTCAACAATAGCCAAATCATGGAAAGAGCCTACGTGTCCATCAACTGATGAATGGATCAAGACGATGTGGTTTATCTATACAATGGAATACTACACGGCAATGAGAAAGAATGACATCTGGCCATTCGTGGCAACGTGGATGGACCTCGAGGGTGTCATGCTAAGCGAAATAAGTCAGGCGGAGAAGGACAGATACCATATGTTTGCACTCATAGGTCTAACAGGAGAAACCTAACAGAGGACCATGGGGAGGGGAAGGAGGAAAAAGTTAGGGAGAGGGAGGGAGACAAAGCACGAGAGACTCTTGAATACTGACAATAAACTGAGGGTGGAAGGGGGAGGGGGAAAGGGGAAGGGGGGTGATGGTCATGGTGTAGGACACTTGTGGGGAAGAGCACTGGGTGTTATATGGAAACCAACCTGACAATAAACTATAAAGTTTAAAAAATAAAAATGAGACAAGAACACCTGGATAGCTCGGTCGCTTAGGTGTCTGACTCTTGGTTTCAGCTCACGTCATGATCTCACAGTTCATGAGTTCGAGCCCCATGTCACTGACAGTGCAGAGCCTGCTTGGGATTCTCTCTCTCTCTCTCTCTCTCTCTCTCTCTCTCTCTGTCCCTCCCCCTGCTCATTCTCTCTCTCTCCAAATAAATAAACATAATAAACTTAAAAAACAAAAAAGAAAAATTGGACAAAAGGTTTGAATGGACATTTCCACAAAGATATACAAATGGCCAATAAGCACATGAAAAGATAGATGTAAGTTAACACTATAATTAGATTCCACTTTACACCCACCAGAAGGGCTAAAATCAAAAAGAAATAACAAGTGTTGGCATGGATGCGGAGAAACTGGAGTCCTTCTACATTGCCAACAGGAATTTAAAGTGGTACAGCCACATCAGAAAAACAAAGGTTTGGCACAAGAATCTTCAAATGTTCCACTTACCATAATATCCAGTAATTCCCATATTAGATCCCTAGCAAAGAGACAGGAAAACACAATGACTGGAACGTGAACATTCAACAGCATGGTATTGATAATAGCCAAAAAGTGGAAATAACCCAAATGGGCCATCAAGTAATAATGCATAAATACACTTGGTCTCTTCACACAATGGAATATCATTCAGCAGTAAGAAGGAACGAAGCTCTCATTAATGTCCCAAGACGGATGAATCTTGAAAACATGATGCTCAGTGAACCAAACCAGATGCAAGACACTACATATTCTATATTTCCACTCTATGCAATATCCAGAAAAGGCAAACCAATAGAGATAGATTAATGGTTGCCTACATCTAGGAATGAGAGGAAGGATGGACTACAAATTGTCACAATCAAAATTTTGGTGATAGGGGCGCCTGGATGGCTCAGTGGGTTAAGCATCTGACTTCTGCTCAGGTCATGATCTTGCAGTTCACAGGTTTGAGCCCTGTGTCAGGCTCTGAGCTGTCAGCTCAGAGCCTGGAGCCTGGAGCCTGCTTTGGATTCTGTGTCTCCCTCTCTCTCTCTGCCCTTCCCCCACTCACACTCTTTCTTCTTTCTTTCTCTCTCTCTCTCTCTCAAAAATAAATAAACATTAAAAAATGTTTTAAAATTTTTGGTGATAGTAGAAACATTCTAAAATTGCTTTGGGATGATGGTCACACAACCATATATATATGTATTTATATAAACTTAGTAAAAAATCATTTAGTTGTACATTTACAATGGGTGAATTTTATGGTATGTGAGGCATAGATGAAGTAAGATTGGTGATAAGTTGATAGTTTTGTAAGCTGGCTGACAGGTAGACAGGATTCACTTGACTATTCCTTTTACTTTCATTTATATTGGAAAATTTTTGTAATACAAAGTTTAAAAAGTAATGAATTGCTCCTTGGTGCTTCCTCTAAACACCTATTTCCATAAAATCCCCCAGTGTCGGCATTATTAACATACCTTCCTTTCTTCCTGTTAGGTGGGGCAGTTCCTAGGGATAGGGATGGTTTCCTATTATTTATTGGAGGGCTTTTTTTTTTGAGGGGAGATTTTTTGGGGACTTAAAAAAATTTTTTAATGTTTTTTTTTGGGGGGGGGGAGGGGCAGAGAAAGCAGGAGACAGAATCTGAAGCAGGCTCCAGGCTCTGAGCTGTCAGCACAGAGCCCGACGCGGGGCTCAAACTCAGGAACAGTAAGATCATGGCCTGAGTCAGACGTTCAACCAAATGAGCCATCCAGGCGTCGCTGGAACTTTGTTTAATCCAGAGACTGGTAAATAAGTGTTAGTTGAAGAAATTGTTTTACATAAAATGGGGAGGGAGAAAAAGAAATCACCGCTAACACAGGAAACACCATTTTGCAAATGCTAACTCAAGCTTCTCAAAAGGAAATATTCTAAGTACTCAGAACTGCAAGATGACACCTGACTTAAAAATGCTTTTTGTCTGCTGGGTTTTTTGAGACGTTCTGTGTTAGGGAGGGCTACCATTAGTAGCAACCTTAGTGATGGGTCTTTGGTTCTAAAATTGTTATAAAATACTTAAAGCACTTTACATGAAAATAACGTGGAACAAAACTAGATCCCTTCGGAGTGGGGACTTTTTAGAGAGCCTCAGGGTGTGACTCTCCTCTCCCATCCCATTAGTGTAGAAAATGCGTTCTTTGTTCTGATAAATTTCCTGTTTTTAAAATAAGGTGATTTTCTTGCCAGTGGACAGTCCTCTAAGGCATGCACTGAGCTGGAAACCTGTGAGGAATCTTCCAGATGTGCTACCAGAGATGAGCAACTCACCTGAGAACACAGACCTACCTAGTGAGACAAGGCAAGAGGGAGGGAGGGAACGTGGACTCCTTCGTCTCCAGGGGCCAGGCAAGGGCTAGTCTTGAGAGGCTATTGCCCGTAATCCGCCCCCACAGTCCCGCGAAAGAGGCGAGGACACAGGGCCACGCGAGGCTCGAGGCTCTGCTGCCCAGCAGCGGACCGGGGGACCCCAGACAGGACCCCGGACCCCGGGACTCGCGGGAGCAGGGCAGGCCTGGTTCTCGGGCGCCACCTAGCGTTGGCCACGCGCGGAGCCGCCCCTCCGTCCACAATCTGAGCACCTGAGTCCGGGTCCCCGGGAGGGACCCCTGGATTTTGTGGCATCCCGCAAGGGGTTGAGGCGAGCTCTGTTCGGGGCTTCTGGTGTCGAGGTCCCTGGGAACGGCCAGGGATCGGGACTGGGAGCGGGGACAGGGCCCTGTCCCGTCTCAGTTGTCCGGGCATTCGTTCCTTCTGTGTAGCAGCAGGCGGGAGTGGCTCTGAGCACCTCGGGGCGCTTCCACCTCTGGAAATTCAATCCAAGAGCACAGGCCCCCGAACCCCTTAATCCATCCGTGGAAACCAATGGAGGCTCCTGCGGTCCCTGACCCTTCGTGGGTCACTGGAATCACAGGAGTCCATCTTAAAGGACAAGTATGTGGACCCCACCCCAGACGAATTGAACTAGTGGGGAGGGGGTCTGGGATCAATATTTTCCACTTTTGCTAGAGGGTTCTAGACTAAGGGTTGAGAACACAGCCTCATACCTGCAGTGAGCTGGCTTGCACCCCTGCATCGCCCTCCTTTGCTTCTTGAGCTCACCCTCATTTACTGCCTTTTGCTCAAATACCACCTCCTTGAGTTCACCTACCCTGGATAGCATGCGCTGGCATGCAACAATGCTGGTGTCCCATCCTGTGCTCTTCTGTCCCCTGGACGCTGATGTGGCAGGAGTGAGGTCAGAGAAGCAGTAACCTGCCTTTGTATAGACAGAACCAGGGAAGAATCAGGACTAGAGGGCGAAGGGCAGACAAGACAGTGGTCACCGGGCAGGAGCAGAGAGGGGGAACCGGGCTGAGCTGAGGGCAACAGGGCATGGGGGCTCTGGCCGCAGAGGACCCATCCCAGGGAGGCAGAGAAGTGGTGGGAGGTGAGATGACAAGGAAGCAGAGGCTCTGAGCCCCCAGGACCCAAGGTAGTGTGCTCTCACCTGCACAACACGAGGTCAAAGATAAAACTATTAGGAACTTGAAGCTGTCGACAGCAGAGCACTGAACCACGCGTGGGCTGTTGTGAGCACATAGCCCTGTGCACTGGCACAGACCACAGGCCCCTGAAGCCGGTCCTGCCTGAGACTCTGGCCAAATGGGTCCTGCTCCCGACCTGGAGAATCAGAACCTCCAGGAAAGACATTCAGGAATCTCTATATTTAATGTTTATTTATTTTTGAGAGAAAGAGAGAGAGAGAGAGAGAGAGAGAGAGAGAGAGAGAGACAGAATGCAAGCGGGGGAGGGGTAGAGAGAGAGGGAGATACAGAATTCCAAGCAGGCTCCAGGCTGAGCTGTCAGCACAGAGTTCAATGCAGGGCTCGAACCCACGAACCGTGAGATCATGACCTGAGCGGACGCTTAACCGACTGAGCCACCCCGGTGCCCCAGGAATCTCTATATTTAAAGAGTTCCCCCAGGGCAGTTTTTATCAGGGACTTCGGAACCTCTGCTCTGGGTTTCCAAACCTGGCTGATAATGATACTCTTGGGCCTCTTCTCCTACAGACTGAAACTGAAAATTCCTTAATTCTGTTCTCCTGCCTCCCTTCACCTCAAGGAATTCTGTTTCATCACTGGAACCACTCTGCCTGGGTTCGGATGATCCCTCCACCATCGACCAGCTGCGTGATCAGGAAGAAAGTTCACTTTTCTCATCTGTAAAATGGAGCAGCTGTGCTGATTCAGTGAGTTCATTTACTCAAAGTGCTTCAAATAGCATCTGCTACAGACTCTGGACAAGATAACAGCTCTTCTTATTATCAGTGGCTCTCAGCCCTGGGCTGTGTATGAGAAAAACCTTTGTTTGCTTTTAGTTAATTTGTTTTTAAATACCAGTGCCTGGGTCTCCCTCCAGAACAGTTTAAGGGAGAATCCACAGCGGTTGTGATGCAGGAGAGCTGAGGCCCGCCGATGCCGCATTGGGATTTGCTTCGGCCGTTCCGTTCCATATCGTGGAGTTTCTTCCTTACGTGCAGATACACCCAGATATCTGCAGGTCCTCTCTATCCTTTTTTTTTAACTTTCTATTTTGAAATAATCACCCGACCATTTTAACAGCTGTGTGTCGGTCCACAGCCCAGACACGGCCTGGTCTAGTTCATCCCATGTTAATGGTGTCCGTCCATGCTGCTCCCAACAGCCCTGTGAAATAAGACTGCCTCCCCTTTCAGGCGTGGGGGTAGGGCCGCCAAGTTCAGAGACTTTTAAGTGCGTCAGTTATGCAGCTAGAAAACGGCAACATAGCTAACTGATCTTTCTGGTTGATTGTTCTGAGCTGCCCCTCAACTAGTCAAGGATAAAGGCCCTGTTCTTAGACTTTCCTGTCCAAGATGGGTCAAATCTGGATTCATCCCATTATGGGCTTAACTGTGTTCTCCCCCCACCCCCATTCATATGCAGAAGCCCTAACTCTCAACACCTCACAGTGTGACTGCATTTAGAGAGAGGATCTTACATGTTAATTCAGGGGTGCCTGGCTGCCTCAGTCGTAGAGTACATGACTCTAGATCTCAGAGTCATGAGTTCAAGTCCCATGTTGGGCATGGAGCCTACTTGAAAAAAAGAGAGAGAGAGAGAGAGAGAGAGAGAGACGTTAATTCAAAATGAAGCTGTTAGGTGGTTCGTTATCCAGTTTGAGTGGGGTCCTTACAAGATAAGAACAAGAGACACAGGGATGCACACACAGTGAGGAAAGAGGATGTGAGGAAACAGTGAGAAGGTGCCTCTGAAGCCAAGGGGAGAGGCCCCCGGAGAAATCAAACCTACCTGCGCTGTGACCTTGGACTTCCAGCTTCCAGAACTGTGAGAAATAAATTTCTGTTGTTTAAGGAACCCAATCTGTGGTAATTGGTCATGACGGCTCTAGCCAACTAACACCCCACCCCCAGAGTTCAAGGGTGAAAAGGAGCCAGGACCCGGCACACACCTTTCTTCCTGTACAGTCGGTTGCCCTTCTGTGCGGACTGTTCCGCAGAGCGCCTGATGTGTGGTGAGCACAGAGCCGTTCCTACACACGTAACACCAGGCCAAAGCCAGAGGTGTTCCCCTCTCCGCGTCGGGATGGCATGCCCATTTTCCAGATGAGGAAACTGAGTCTTCGAAAGGATACACAGCTTTTCCTGGGTCACACGGCTTTTTATCTGGAGAGCCAGGACAAAACAGTCAAACCCAGGTAGTTTGTTTCTGGATCCCATACTCTTTCTTTCTTTCTTTTTTTAAGTTTAATTTTTTTAAGTTTATTTATTTATTTTGAGAGAGAGAGAGAGAGAGAGAGAGAGCACACAAGTGAGGGGAGGCCCAGAGAGAGAGGAGAGAGAGAATCCCAAGCAGGCTTTGCACATTCAGCACAGAGCCCACCTCAGGGCTCAAACTCAAACTGTGAGATCATGACCTGAGCTGAATTCAAGAGTCAGATGGTTAACCAACTGAGCCACCCAGGCACACCCCCATGCTCTTCTTAATTGATTTAGTCAAGTGTACTGAGGTATAATATACATATATATATATATAATTACATTTTAATTGGTAAAATATATAATAAACCTATAATTAAAATGCATAGGTTTTAAGTGTACGTTCTGATGAATTTTGAATTTTGACAGATGTATACATCTACCCTCACAATCGAAATACACAGTTTCCTTCCAGAAAGTTCCCTTATTCTTCTTTATAGCCAGTTCCCCAACCCCAACCCCCACTTCAGGCAATTACTGATCCGATTTCTGTTGCTTATTCCAGAACCCTGTGTAACTACAACCATGCCAAGGGCACTGTTTTCTTTTGATCAACCTAATGTCTGAGATCCACTTAATTCAAAAATGATGATGGGGCGCCTGGGTGGCTCAGTCGGTTAAGCGTCCAACTTCGGCTCAGGTCATGATCTCACGGTTCGTGGGTTCAAGCCCCACATAGGGTTCTGTGCTGACCGCTCAGAGCCTGGAGCCTGCTTCCGATTCTGTGTCTCCCTCTCTCTCGCTGCCTCTCCCCCACTTGCACTCTGTCTCTCTCAAAAATAAATAAACATTAAAAAATACAAGAAACGGTTAGACCTTTTCCACAGTGCTTGCACCGCTTTACACTCTTACTGACGGTGTTGGAGGGTTCCAGGGACCTCACAACTTCCTCAACACTTGGTATTGGAATTCAAAAAACCATTTGAGTCATTCCAGTGGGTGTGGTGAGGTACTCATTGTGGTTTTAATTGGCATGTCCCTAGCATCAACGATTAGTGCTCTTAAGCATCTTATGAAAAGATGAAATATGAAATGCATGCTCTCTACTCACAGATCTTCTTTTCTGAGGAGTCTGTTCAAGTCCTTTGCCCATTTTTAGAGCATTGTATCATGTAACAAAATTCACCATTTTGAAGTGTACCCTTCAGTGGCTTTTACTTCATTCACTGTGTTGTGCAACCATTACCACTAATTCCAGAACATTTCTGTCACTCCAAAAAGAAACCTTGTACCTATTTTTTAAATTTTTAATGTTTATTTATGTTTTTAAATGTTTATTTAGTTTTTTTTTTTTTT